>WOFM01000292.1:349554-458836 GCA_011428145.1 Ericerus pela | reverse complement strand
AGTCAGGCTGAATGGTACATCACTATGCTCTAAAACAGCAGATACAGTATTACAGACGCAGAACCACAACGATACAAACACATCTCAAAGGATGTAACGCTTTACCTTGTGATAAACTGTACGTCACCTTCAGAATAAGGTTGTAAAGTGTCATCTTGCCGGAATACAATAATTCTCGAACAACGAATTCTGCTTCTTTGCCGAACTGCTTGCGAGCAATCAAAATAAATCTGACACAGAAAAGCAGCAATAACAATACATAACCAATGCATTAGTAAGAACATTCGATGAATACCTACTTTGAATATCTCGACAACTGTAATATATTATCTGACAGGAGAGAATACTCGCAAATTGAACCAACTCCGGAAGACTTATAGGTGACAAAATTGAAGTTGATAAGGATACTCAGAGCTTGTTTCACCTGCGAAGAAAAAATTTCCGTTTCACAAATAAGCTGAACTTCAAATATACCAGTTATAATCGAAACTTACCGAAGACACTGGTAAACCGACAGAGGTAGAAAGAAGTTTTAATGGCTTGGGACCCCATTTCAAAGGTTCGCATATGGAGGCGACTACTGGTCCGAAATACTCTTCAAGGAGTAGAAACGATAATTTACACTCGTAAACTGTCATAATTTTACCGAGAACTTGGCGGTCAAATTGAAGCCGTATTGAAGTTGAATATAGACTCGTGATTTCTGATTCTGGGCATTGGGCATATAAATGAAATGAAACGAAATTTGAATTTTTAAAAACATTGGACGAAAACCGCAGCTTTGTTATGATTTATGTTCCACCTTATCTCGTTATCAGTTGAGCTCACGTGCTTGTAAAATGCGATGAATGGTGATGGAGAAACTTTCAAATTCTAAATTCATATTTTGCATTAATTTATAATTGTCGCTGTTAAAAAAGACTTCATAGTCATGAAACATTAAACGGAAAAGGAAATAACGCTTCTTTTCGACAATGGTTCGATCTAAACACAGGTACATATTTTCCATGAATAATGTAATTAAGCTTAATTAATTTTCTTATGAACTGCTTTTACTTCTGCACTAATATTCTCTTGTGACTTAATGTGATGCAGGTTCATTAGCATTGCCATTATTCCTTTGAAGAAAGATAAGCTTGCTCGAAATATGACAGTCAAATCCGCCGATATTTACACCGCTGTGTTTTCTAAAGTAAAAAAAATGCATGGAGACTTTGGATTTGCGTCCATTAAAACGGGATTGATATGTAATGAAAATTTGTGTTAAATTCTCAATCATTCGGCGTTAAGTGAACAATTCCATAATTTGCATTTGTTTCATGATTTTGTAGGTAAATACTGTAATGAAATGACTGGCGTCGCGATTCTGAAAGTGCGGCGCGGATCTCATCGATTTGTTAGTACAGTATTACCTTTCATTTCTGAAATTGGCAAAGAAACTGTGCAACTGCATACCATACGCACTTCTTCCACTCTTCACAAAGCCTATAAACACTTAAAAGTGAGAACTGAGAATTCGGTCTATCGTTGATAATCGCATTTTTGTTTTTCGTCTTATTGTTCCAAGTGTTGATTTTTGTTTCAGATTTATCAAGAAAAACAATTCGAAAAAATTTGGAACTCTCTTGACAAATCTGAACTGGAAGAAATGAAGGAGAAATTTAAAAATTTGGAAGAAATCGAAAAATTGCTTGTTTCAGAACAGCGAAGTTCGTTAAAAGTTGATCTGTAAACTTGAAATTTTATCCCGACAACCAAACAAGACCTTAGCTTGAGAGCTCTAGTTATACGAGTCTATTCAGAGAAAAATATTCAGAGCGTTGAAACATAATTTTTATTTTGAATGAATTGAAACGATGAGAAAAGGAACAATAATTCTCAAAATAGTCAACAATCGATGGAGATATGCATTTATCTGAATTTTGGCCAAAACACGAGTCTTGTACTTAATAAGAATGATGAAAAAAAACCAACCGTGTAGATGCAAAATCTACTTCACAATATTTATTTACATAGAATTAAAATGTTTATTGAGACAAATTGCTAATTGGACAGTTTAAATAAGTTTCAGTTTGGTCTCATTGCACCTTTCAAGCATTATCACGAACAAGATCAAGTACAGAACTTTTTAATAAAGTCTTCTGATTCACACGTGAAAAACTTTATTTGAAATGTTTCGTTTAAATAAAATGGTTTCAAAATATGTCAAATGTTGTAAAATTGCAGTTCCATCTTACAATTTTGTCATGATTTTCATCAGGAAATCATCAAATTTTATTGAAATTTATTCAACTCCAGGTGAGAAAGAAGATGATTTGGCAATCGATTTCAACAAATTTCGAAAAAAACTAAATAAAAGTTGCCAATTAGAATGTCAGTTAAAGTAGATTTTCAAAGCATTGTATTCAGAAGTTTCCAATCAATATATCGATATTAATATTAAAGATGTAGTCACAAAAAAAAAATCATCTCTTGTTGGACTAGATAAATATTTACAGAATAAAAGAAAATTAAAAAATCAAAATCAAAAACAATAGAAAAAGGAAGATTCTTATCGAAAATTACTCGTGTTACGAAAGTTGTGTATAAGGTTTTTCGGGTTAGAAAATCTTTCATATAGATTCAAATTTGAAGAGTAGATTAATTCTTTGCCGCTGCACAGCCTAAAAGATCTACTGATAATTAAATTATATTTTGGTCCAAAAGAACGAAGCAATAAACAGAGGTGTTCTCGAGTGGGAGACAACATTTCTAAATAGGTAATGTCCCCTTTGTGGGCGAACTGAAAGGACGTTAGAACAAATTGTTTTGAACACATTGTTTTTTTGTTGCAATACCTATTGAGTATGCGCAGGCTTCCGGTCCCTGTGGAGGGAGGGAGGCTAAAATTAAAATGTTCCCCCTTTAAAAGAAATTCAAGTTACAGGCCGGCATTAAAGACCATCATCGATCACGATGGGACCTTCGAGCCGGTGATTTCGTGCGTGTAATTTCATCGTCATTCTGGTACGAAAAATACGACTGCACAGGTTGCATTTGTATTTTCTCTCTTGATGGTTCAGAACGTGCATGGCGAACGCCTGTTGATCAATGCTGGCGAATCTACACAAAGAACACTGGAGCACTGGCGTTGCTTCTTTGTGACGAGTGTCGAAATGCAGTCTCAACATGTCTCGTGTGCGGAATCCACGATTGCATACGGAGCAAGCATGGCCCTGGCTCAGAGACGCGAACCGTATAATTTCCTGCTGCTTTTTTACACTTCGCACCATCTCGATTCTAATCTTCCGAACGTTTCCACCGTCCAACTGCATTAACATTTCTGCTTCGTCATTGGTACGTGAATTGTTCTCCTCTGCTGAAGAGGGTCTCGACTTCGTCGTACGCACTTCGTCGCCCATATTTTGCGTTTCCTCATTCACCATCGGTACCTCTATATGCGTATCCGCCAGCGCTCTCTTCGGCTGCGGTACATCTTCTAGTGAATCCACTTCCTCACTCTTTATCGTTTGTATACCATTTTGCTGGTTCGTAAGTTGTAGCTTTTCGCTGGTACCAGTCAGCACATTATTCAAACGTAAATTCGTCGGCAGATGATATTTTTCTTTCCCCAATCGAACCCTCTTCGTAGTCGTGCACTCGTCCATTTTCGCACTGGTGCGCGCAGATGGTACTTCTGTCTCGGAGGGTAGGCCTACATTATCGTACTGTTGTTGTTGATCGCCTGTTTTTCGTATTTCGGTCCCCGAATTACCATCGTTATAATTGCTGGACCACATTTCGTCACGAACCGGCGACAAGAAATGCAGTCGCTGGTTGGTGTGAAAAGTCACAAAGTGATATTTGCAAACGCTTAGGCGTGAAAAACTCTGTTGTCAGAACGGGCAAATGTAGGGTAACTGCGATAATGAGCACCGCTCGGTTGAGGTGCAGCTTCCTCACTGTGGTATTGCAGATGACCGTTTGCACCACTGCGAAGACAACTTTTTGTATGCAAATTGACTTCGACGGAGGAATATTGCACGCCGCATAATTCACACAGGAATTCCGACGGCTTTTCGTTGATTGTTGGAACGCGCACTTTTCGCTGATGCAGTTTCAACGTCCAAGCCTTTTTGTACTGTTTGCAACATTTTTCACAATCGTACGTTTTTGCTGGAAAATTGAATTTAAAAGAAAAATTACTTTGTATCACAATTATATATTATGGTGTGTATTGTCGGTAATGATTGATGAATATAGGATTGTTCTGTTTGGAAAAAAGTGCGGAAGTTGGTGACCTCATTCGATAGATAGATTCTGATGGGAATGCTCTCTTTGAAAATCGCGATAATCGCGTTTATATCGCATGCCCTATGTAGATTACCATACCCTTGGCATAAAAAAATTCTTGTTTTAAAGGGAGAAATACCATTTATTGAGTTTTTGCCACTTTGAAGAATCTCAACGGAACAGTAACTTTTTATGATTGAACTGAGAACTTACTTTCAAGTTTCAACAAAACTTATCGAGAATGCAGAGCTATCTATGCAGCACCTTTTTTCCACATACAGGGTGACTAGAAGTTAAGTGTACTAAAATAACTTCTAAGATCGGTGTGGGGACTCACTGGTATGAGGTGAAGGGGCTCGGACCCCTCGATGACAGTCGCCCCCCCAAAGGGCAGGCAAATAATCGTCCTTGTGACGTTAAACACACAAAACTCATTCGATTGTAATTACCTGTATGTACTTGCAGGTAATATATGAGTACTGAATTGTGACATCACAAAACAATGTCACAATTGGTACACGAACTGGCCAGCCATCTCTTATCATGATAGGGGATGATGCAACCTGGCCACCCTCACCGACGTACGTATTATCTTAGGTACGTGTGTTTGTGTGCGTGCAAATAAGCCATATATAAACCACCCGAACCAGCTCTAAAATCGCCAGTGTTTGCCTTGGTTTTGACTTACCCATACTTATGTACAAAGTGGCTGAACATGCTTAAATTCTGTTGAATTTCCTTCTGGTGAGAATATCTCTCACAACAAGGTATTCCACAGCGGTGACCCCGACGTGATTTTTGGCTACATCGTGAGGTGTCTTGAGGCGTGTTGCGCTATTACAAAAATTTGGCGCGGTGCGCTGGCGAGAAACTTGCTTGCTCGGCAAATAAAAATTTTTTTTGCAGACTAAGACACCTTTTAGGTTGTTGAAGTAGAGTCTGCTGAAGTGGGAATTCATACCCCTCTCCTTAAAATATACAAACAAGGAGAAACAAGACAATAGACCTGGAGGAAGAAGGTTGGACTCATCCCCCAACCCCCCAACTTTGACTCGACACTCTACAAATTTAGCAAATCTGGAAGAAGGCCCTCAACACCCAGAATTAGCACGACTGTGAACTGCAATAAATAAAGAACAACTAGCAGTTAAAATGTTGAGAAGTGGTCGAACTTTAAGCCAAAGTTCTGACCCGAAAACACCTGTCCTGCAAACACAGGAGCCAGTGTTTTCGACCAGCAAGGAAGGAAGTAGTTCTGTGGAATACGCTTGTCATCAGAAAGACATAGCAATGGTCCCACCACCAACCGAAAACCCACAACCATCGCAGGGAGGAAGTAGTCAGCCACAGCTGACACCCGAAGTCTTGGCGCAGATTATGCATTTTTTGCAATTGCAGCCAGGCACAACCCCAACTTCTACAGACGGAGGATAGAGATCCCGGAATTTCTGCCCAATGAGGTAGACTTATGGTTGACTCTATTAGAAGGCAGGTTCAAGACTGAGAACATAACTCTGAACCAGCGGTATCTACACATCTGTGGAGGCATCCCCCCATAGATAATCCGCCACATTCCGGATATCATGGAATGCCCTTCGACAGAAGATGATAAATATGCCTGGTTTGTCAAGAAGATCAAAAATGTATTTGGAGAAACAAAGAACGAAATAATTGAAGATGTGATGGGTGGTATGAAGAAGTGGGACAACAAACCCTCAATCTTCAACTTCAACAAAGTGTTGTGCAATGCCTAGCCGCCGTAGGTTCAACCGTGATAAACATATCCACAGACTTAGACTTCCTTGCAAAATCCGCAGATAATGCACTCGAATACACCAGGTCAAAGCCCGTGGTCAGTGCAGTGTCTGCAGAGACTGGAGAGCCCAAATAGCTCAGTTGACTGATGAAGTAAAACGGAACAAAAGCCAAAGTTCGACAAAACCTAATAATAGCTGGCGACAACAATCCAAATCAAGAAGCAACAACAACAACAGTGGCAATAGCAGAGGACAACAGTCCCGGTCCAGAGACCGCAGATCTAGTTCCAGAAACAGGGGTCAGAGTTCAACTCCTCCAAGAACATCATCTCCCAAAAACCAGTCTCAAAATTGGGATGATAAAAGTTGCTTTTTTCACAACCGGTTTGGCGCAGAAGCCACCAAATGCAACAACAGGTGCAAATGGTGGGGTAAATCCTACAACAAGGAAGCGTCAAACTAGAACAAGGGGCCATCTATGCGGCCAAAGACCCCTTGGAAAAACACTCATGCTACCTGTTCATCAAGGACAGGACAAATAGGAGATGGTACTTGATAGACTCAGGTGCAGACTTGAGTATATTGCCAGTAAATAAAAACCAAAAAGTACTTCCTCCAAAATACTATCTCCGTACTGTGAATGGTCAAAACCTTCCAGCTTACGGACTTGAGACCAGCAAAGTTGATATCGGACTTAAGGAAAAAATGACGTCGTCCTTCACGGTTGCTGATGTTCCAAACCCGATCCTAGGTGCAGATTTTCTTGCACATTATGGCCTGATCATTGACCTCAAAAACGGCAAACTGATCAATAGTGAAACTAAAAATTGTGTGGATGGCAAAACGCATGCTTACAGACTGGACACAAATATATCCAGCTGTACAAAAGTCGACGGACAACTCTTACGGATCCAGTCTGACTATCCTGGAGTCACTCAACCATCAATTCGTAGGCATCCTACATACAAACACGATATGGTTCATTACATAGAAACTAAAGGACAGCCTTGCCATGCTAGAGCACAAAGGTTACTGCCTGACAAACTCTAAGCAGCACGGGAGTACTTTCATCGCATTATTGAGGAGGGCGTATGTGGCCCCTCAAAAAGCTCTTGGAGCTCCCCTATTCACATGACCAAAAAAGCAAGTGGAGAGTTGAGAATTGTTGGAGACTACAGGGCCTTAAATGCCATAACAGTTCCTGATCGCTACCCAGTCCCCAATATAATGGACTTCAACGCGAACATGAAGGTTAAAACGATGTTCACCAAAATTGACATCAACTGGGCATTCCACCAAATTCCTATGGCTGACCAGGACGTACCAAAGACAGCAGTTATAACCCCCTTTGGACTATTCAAATACCTTCGAATGCCGTTTGAACTTCGCAACTCAGCACAAACTTTCCAAAGATTTATCAATGGACTGTTTAGGGAATTTCCATTTGCATATGCATACTTGGATGATATCTGCATTTGCTCTGAAGGCGGTGAGCAACATCACGAGGAGAATGTAAGAGCCGTCGTACAGCGTATACACGCTGCCGGGCTTACTAACAACTTAGGTAAAAGCTTATATGCACAGACTGAAATTGACTTCCTCGGCTACAAAGTCTCGACCGAAGGCATTTCCTCATTGATGACCAAAGTAGAGCCAATATTGAACTTCCTGAAACCCTCAAATGTCGCTGAACTCAGGCATTTCTTGGGGATGGTGAACTTCTATAGATGTTCCATGAAGAATGCAGCAGCCGAACAAAGTAAGCTGTTTGCATTAATCAAGACAAGTAAGAAGAAAGATAAGACTCCACTCGAATGGAATGAAGAAGCCGAACAGGCCTTTGAGAAAATCAAAGATACACTGGCAAATGCAACTCTATTGGCTCATCCAGATGATAGTCTGTCGTTATGCGTGAGTACCGATGCCTCTGATTTTGCTATTGGTGCAACCCTGTACCAATTGGATAAAGACAACAAGAAGTTACCACTAGCTTTCTTTTCGAGGAAGCTCTCAAAAACAGAAAAGAACTATAGCACATACGATAGGGAATTGCTCGGAATTTTTGCTGCGTTGAAGCATTTCAGGCACCAATTAGAGGGTAGATGTTTTTCTGTGTATACTGACCATAAACCCCTAACATATGCCTTTACACAAAAAGCAGTACCGGCATCGCCAAGAAGAGCTCGACAATTAGACTATATTGTTCAATTGACTACCAACATTCAGTATATAAGTGGAGAACTTAACACTCCAGCTGATGCCTTAAGTAGAATCAAGGCTATCTCAGCTCCTGTCCAATTACCTTCTGCTGAAGTAATCAAAACATTTTTGGGATTATTGGTTAAAAATGTACTTATTTGATTACTGTTATTGTTCTGGTAAATCAAAACAACTTTTCTGTTAATTGGTTGTGGTTACTGGTTATTGATTGAGACAAAATTCGTGGTAAAATAGACAAAAACAATTTCCTCCCAGTCAACTATCGATAATTAATCATTTTGCAGGAAATAAATGGTACCTAATTTTTGAGAAAAAAATCAGTAATTTAGTTATTTTAAAAAAACCAATAAAATCCTATTCTTTGAGGTTATTGTTCTGGCTAACTCTTTCAGCATTTTGTGGGAACTGGTTATTGTTTATGTGAAATTTTTTTGTTTTGTTTATCAGTTCCCAAATAAATGTGGTCAATTTGTTTAAGTATTTAGTGGTTATTTTTCTGGTTATGGTTTTATTGTGGTTACAAGTCCTAGTCGGTACTATGTAAAATCTAAATAAAAATAACAAAAAATTTCCCCATCAAATCACTTATTTCAGAGTCACAGGCTCTCAAAGTTACAAATTTTCCATAATAAAATTGAATGAGATCATGAGGAAATTCAAAAAGATATTCAAATTTAATTTTTGATGGTGGAATCTCCGGTACAATAAAAAAAAGGCGTAAGTTCCGCTGTGGGGAATCACGAAGGATTGATGGGTAAACATAAAAATATCTGAATGTAATTCTCATTATGTAGGTATGTGGTTGTGTGATTGCACATCCGCACTCCTGCATGTCATGAAATGCACAAACGAGAGTTACAGTTGAAAGTTGAGTTACCTACACAAATCTGACATTGTAATTCTCATTTAGCCCCTACTGTAGACTAAGCACTAAGATGTTTATACATCAAAAAGTACTCTTGACCAACTAGGCCTATGTTCAATACTCGGATTTAAAGTTATATTCAATGAATGAATCCCTCCCAACTATGGAGTCGCAGTGAGCAACTCATCAGGTAGTTATGTATTCTTCAAAGTGAAATCTGTGTTGATAAGAAACTTTTTATTTCGACCTGCACCATCTAAATTTTGAATAGTGCAAACCCACTCCATGAAGTCAAGAACAAAATGTAAGTAATTATATTTCTGTATAGTTGAATGTCTTAATTTACGTCTTTTAGTATATTTCAAAGAACAAAAAAGCCACTGTTTTAGAATGCATGACTTGTAAAAAGGAAAAGATTCAGCAGCTTAACCAGTTGATGTTATCATTAAGTCAAAGCAATCATATCCAAATTCGTCTGCGTTGAAAAAGTTACGTTTCAAATTGTTCTATTTAGAAATATAAACTCGAAAGGGTTGAACTGAGAATTCCCTTTTAATCAAATTTTTTGAGATCTTCAAACTTGAATTTGGTATTTTTTCGCAATGGTGAAGCCAGTGATGCTACTGAGAGTTATAATCCCAATTTGAATTTTTAAAAACCTTCTCTGGATGACAGGTAGGGATAAACTTCTAGGGGAACTTAAGATCCTGCCATGTTTCCTCGAATGAAAAGAAGATGAATTATTTTATTGTTTTTCGAAATAGTAAGAATTTTAAATTTTTCTTCCAACAAAGCTTCGATTGGGTTGAGAGGTTCAGCCCCCATATGTTCTCTTTAGCATTTCTTCTGATTCTCTTGCTTCAAGATTTCTGAAAAATTGGAAAAAATAAAAATTTTAAAATTTTTACGTCGTGAGAATATTCTATGACTACAACCCCTCTTTCTTCTTCTGATTGGTCGATCCTGGATACAGCTACTTTTTCCTAATTTTATCGAACACTGATACATAATTTGAACTGTGAATTGCTTTACCTCGGTTACCCTTCGTTATTTTGGAATCATACTGAGGCTTCATCAGCTTGCTTGTCATCAAAATAACAAAGAAAACTTCAGCGCAGAATTTCCTAACTTAATGACATACAACAATATAATCGGCTCTCCAATTTCAGTAAAGTTTTCTGAATTTAATCAATTTTACATAAATTTATATTATCTGTTGACGTTCAGCTGTTTTTAGCCATAATTTTATCTTAAATTTTTGGTTAAAAAAAATGTAGAATAATTAAACTTTTTATAAATTTATTACTTGAAAATCAAGTCGAAATTTCGACAATAAAAAAAGCTGAACGTCCATAAAATTTGCGAATTCGAATAAAATCAATGTGGAACAATCAAAACAATTTTTATTCATATAGGAGTACCTTGAGAGTGTGTGGGCTAACCAAAGACAACAATTAAACCATACAAATTCAGTCAAACATTTAAATTGACAAAAGAGGTCAAGAGACTGTAGGAGGATTGAGAGAAAAATTAGATTTCTACAGGAATTTGTTAATCTAATCGTTCAATAAGTAGCAATCAAGTACTGTCTAAAACAATAATATTATTGTAACGGCCAAAAGAGGTGGTAACGTACCTAGTTAAAACCACTTTCAGTGTTACACCATACACGAAATATCACGTACTTTAAAAGTAGTAATACTTCTAAAATGAATTCAAGTTATTATCCACAAACTATTGTGGACCTTAACATTTGTTAAAGACTCAATAATATTTTTTAAAACACACGAGTGAATTTACACATTTAATAAAATAATAATTTGTACATCACAGTACATACACATACGTTAATATTATACATATACAATCACAATTCAACAAGCAAGACTATCTGTTCACTAGAGACTTCTACTAGAGAGGTTCCAGGTACTTAGAAGTAGCTGTCGAGGAACTGTGTCTTTTTCCACTGAATCGAGGGATTATATACTTGTTCAGGGTATGAAAACGTACGTGTTGGATAGGTAAAGTGAGGTAGGGTGTTGTTATTATAGGGTTGTGCTGACTCGTCGAGTACTCGAGGGACAGGTACAATTAGGTCATAAATATACAGGTAGTATATCTATATTCATAACATTGAATACGGGTAATTTAATGGTTGTTTATAAAGAGTTATAGGATGATTATTGTTGATAAATATCTACGTTTTTGGTGTTTGAAAATGTGTGGACGAATATGTTCATCATTTCTAAAAATAGACGAAAATATACGTTACAATTATCTCAAATTTTGGTGAAACTATTTAAGAAGCCAACTTATAGCGGACATAACGAAGAGAAAAGAACTGCACGGACTTTAAATTTAAATTCATGTAAATTTCTGGCGTTCAGCAAATTTTCTGCAAAATTTTCACGAAACTTCTGTACGTATATAGTAAAAAATTCCAACATTCGACATTTTATATTAAAAATTTCTGACAAAATTTATAAAAAAAAAAAAAAAAAAGACAAACAGGTGAATAACAAAAAATTAGTTTAATTTATGTAAAATTTATGCTTAGTTCTTTTCTCCAAGTGAATTTAAGAGTATTATGTTCACATCCTTCGACCTACCAATCGGTTAGCCTCACAAAAGCGGCAAAATTGTTGTATGTGTAGCGTAATAACGAATACTATACATATCATGGAAAAGAAATTAGTTTCATTTCGTAAAAAATAATTTTCGCCGAACTAGAAATTGTCAAATAAAACACGATCATCAAGTAACAGTTAATATTTAATAATTTAACATTCACAAATATAATTATGCTACGTATGTGAGAGAGGGTATTCTAGGTTCTCGTACCTCTGTAGCCTACATTAATCAAACGACATATATATTTAAGCTTTCAATGGTTCCATTACATTGAGAAATATTACACTTACCATGATATTCAGATTTCAGAGTCCCAAATATAATTTTATAACAAAAATAGATATACGAACGTAATCGCAGATTCACCAAGAAATTTTTACGAAATTCGACGACAATAACGAGTAATGAAAACGTTAATTTCTTGTTTCTACTGAGGTATATTACGAAAAATTAAACAGGCCACGATATAATATACTTCATGGTATGAAAATAGTTCAGGCGGATAACAATGGAAGATAACGCATGTCTGTATCGGTTCACGGTTAAAATTATTTCTGATAAATCGCCTTTCATATTGATAACCATTTTTCTACACATTTTTCTTTCCCTTAAACTGATTGAGTCGCTCACAGCAGAAGGTACATACAGACTCCATCCGAACAGGTCTCGAGAAGGCTCATGAAAAAAAAAAAAATTAATTCGTCATGCCGAAGAGAAAATGACCCGGTTGTTACAGAGAAAAAACAACAGGAGCCCATGTTGTACAGCTATTTTTTCAATAACAAATCCACGTACAGTGAAAATTAAACTAAACCCCAGCAATCCAGCAATAAAAAAGTCAACGAACGGACAAATTGTACTAAAATAAACTTTTCTAATCAGCTTCTATACTGATAGATTAACATAAACAAAGATTACCGGGGTACAATTATAATCCAAGATGTCAAAATTTCTAAAAATGAAAAAAAAAAAAAAAAAAAAAAACACTCAAATTGCGATAAAACTGATAAATTACGCCTATGGAAGCTTGTGAACCAAACTTGCTACCATTAATAGGAAAGAACAGATTGTGGAACCATGAAAAACATATTTTGAATTTATCAAAACAACCTCGAAAAAGGGGGTTGGCTCCTCCTTCACCTCCCTCTGCACCCATTTAGACCTTTCTCGTTCACTTCTCCCCTTCTTTCGTACAGTGATACAGACCAAAAGTATTATTTCTCTAAACTCCAATTGATTGGGCTAAAATGCAACGGAAACATACTTAGACACAAGGATTTTATTACACATCTAGTTGCAAACACGTGCTAAAAATAACGCTTTTTTCAAAAAATCAGGATTAGATCCCGAAAAATTATACTATACTCGGAAAAAATCTTTCTGCACATTTGTCGAATACAGTGAAATGACCTCTTCAAAAGCTCACAAACGAAACTTGCAAAAATACAAATTATGGAACCATGAAAGACATATCCTGAATTTATAAAAAATAAGATTAGGGGTTTAAAAAACAAAAAATTTTTCGGATTTTACAATATGGACCAAAAACAGGCATTATCAACTTTGGTTTTCAACAATAAGTATATATAAACAAAACTTCTATTTTTTTTTGGTGGGGGAAGGGGGTGAATAAATAAGTAATCAATGAGACGAAAAATCCACAACTGTTCTCAGTGACACTTCAGCTGGACGATCCATCGGTCATTGTTTTACAAATCAGTACGCCAAGCTTGTAACTATACACCACATAACCTCCCTTTTTTTCAGAAAAATTACCTCAATCGTAATTACCACTGATTTGTTTTCCGGTCGAACCATTAAGATTTCTTCATTCAAAAATGTCGAGCAGCTATTAGAATAAAACAACGTCAACATTAAGATTCTAAAACGATTTATTTAAAAGAAAATTACAGTCGTAAACTAGTAACGTTTAAAGGGTAAATTTATACAATTTGACTGACTTCACCAGGGTGAGGATTTAACTGATAAATTAACTTTTTGCTTCTTTCATTTTTTACTTTCTTTTAAATGACGAACATTGACGATTGTGTGTGAGTGTGTGTGTGTGTGTGTGTGTATATAGGAGTTATGAGCAAACCGTTTCTTAACAAAACTTTCGAAAATTACCGGCGTTGGCACCCCAAACAATCGAGACCAAAAAAATGTGGAAAAAAGTATAAGGGAGGAAAAAAAAAATAAATAAAAAAAAAACCACGAGGCCAACATTTATACAAAAATAAAAAAGTAAAAAACCAATAATTTTCGTCACTGTATAAATTAATACGACGATCAAATCAATGCTCAAGAAAAATCTTTTTTTTTTCTTTCTTTCGATACACGTAATACTGCACATTCTAAAATGAAGAGGAATATTTCAAGTGAGATAATAGGTAATTGTTCTGTTGCATTGGGTAATTTGTAACAAGGAACTATGTCAGCAGGATTGCTCTATAATATTTATAACTAGGACGAGAAGAACCGGAATACGTTAAAAAAATTACGGCTATAAAAGTGTTCGATTTAGTAGATCCGAGTTTACTGGACAATCGTTCAACTGTTAAAATAGAAAATAAGGAAAAAAAATCATAAAAATGCAACGAAAAAAACGGCATAGGAAATGAATATTCCACTCCAACTCATTGCACAGACACCCTGAATTCACAAACCGAACGTTGAGAAAAAATTAATTAAAAAAAAAACTAGCGCCGCTCTACTCGGCTAGAAAAAATAGGTTTTCAAAGGTATGTTTTGAAATGATTGAAGCATAATTACTGATTATTCAAGATTTTTCAAAATTTTTTTTGACACATTCTTAAAGATTAGCTTTTGCCCCAATCTCAAATTTCAGCTTCTGCTCCAACCTTAAAGGATAATTAGAAAAACATCCTGAACCTAGAATACCGGAAAATATAATCAGTAATGAGTAGAAGTGATACAGGAATCAAAAAATCTCCCAACAGATACCTACCTCAAATGAAACTGTGGCATAGATGATTAAGGATTCAGATTGCAAGCAAATAAGTGAATATAGTCTCCGAATGAAATTAGTAAATGAGATCGAACGATGGACGGAGGGGTGGGCGAAATTGAATTTTGAGGGTCTTGTTTCTTTTTTTTTTTTAGATTTTCTTGATCCCCACATTGAAAATCAGACCTTTTAGAACTATTATCTCAAAGGAATATGAAAAACCCGTCACAAAAGAACATACTATAGTATAGCTATACGGACTAGGAAAAAAATTTACCAGTTGAAACCAAAATCATCAGTAAGCCTGGTCCTTGTATTAGAGGTAATCTACACAACAAATTTTGTGACTATCAAACCAGAATTAAAAGGCATTTATTGAGTAAACAAGCAGTTGTTCCTTCGAACAGCTCCAGTCCCAGAGCATGAGCCGCGAAACAAACTGAAACTAAATTTGAAAGTCCCGAGTCGGTGTCTGTTTAAAATTTTATAACAACTGCTTAGAAAATCACGCATTTTAAAGTTACTGCCAACGTTTTGATTGAAAAGTTAAATTAATAGAGAATAAGGGAGATAGGAGATGTGAAAAAATGCGATATAACCATAAAAGAACACGTAGTGCAGTTGCTCAAGCATGAAGTTATAAAACCGCTGGCCGGTGTTCTAATACGGAGAGGGAAGGTACACAGAGGAGGTGGGCATGGGGAAAGGTAAAATTGACTTTCTGAGGGTCTCATGTTTTTTGTACACTAAAGTAAGAATTTTTCTTGATCAAATTTGAAAAATGGGTTTTTCGGGGCTTTTAAACTTAAGGTAAAAAGAGAAAAAAATCACACTAAATGATTACTTAATATTTACTCGTATTTACTCGTTTATTTATTTAATTACATCAACGTCCTGTTCAAGGGGTCAATTATTAATTAATTAATAGCTCACCAAAATAAGTAAACGATCGTATGAATTATTCAGTTTTAAATTGATTTCAGGACCTCTGTGCAATGTGCAATGAGCGTATAAATAAAAGCCACTTACTTCATTTTTTGGATTGCCATTAAGAGCGGACAGAGAACTTGCCCTTTTCAGACTGCAAAAATATAAATACGTTAGGTATTGATAATTTCAATTTCGGTCATACATTAACAATTGTAAAAATACTCAAAAATATTGAAGATTGAAGAAAAAAAAAAAAAACTAATCGCTAAACTAAAACCAATAAGAAAAAAATAATGTTTTCATGCAAACACTGGCGAATAGAAAACGCTTAAAAATTTTTAAAATCGAAAAAAAAAAAAAAAAAAAAAAAACGCCACAGCTAAGCCAATAAAAAAGGCAAAATTACAACCATCCACCATTTGACAAAACCATCACCAAAATATTAGTTTATAGCTGACAAGTTATATATATATATGTACATACTTGCCTCTAATTAATGATCGTCCTAATATCTATCTAGGCGAATAAAAAAATACCTCACTCCATATTTTCCGACTTTTTTTACATTTTTTACCCATCCTCATTCGTTTTTCCTCAGCGAAATTTCTTCCAGTAGGTATACTCTAGTACGAGTTATATTACCTGTATTGTTGAAGGCGTTGCAACGAAGGGGATGAAAACTTCTGGAATAATTGTTCGCTGGACTGAATTATAGAAGCTCTAAGTTTCGAAAACGGCGGGGTTCGTTTAACTACCCCACGCTATATAAAAACAAACACGTTTTGTTTTCTTTAATAGTACGTTTGTTTTAATTTTAGAATTTAACAAAAAGAAAAAAAAAATTGAACGAATTAATCAATTCTTTTTTTTTTCTTTTAGTGCAAAGAACACGCATCTGAACTGTCTACGATTATAACTCCGTTACATGAAATTCGCTGGAAAAAAATCGGATGCAATCGTAATGCAACGAAGAAACGACGAGTTCTTCTCAGGATTTCGATTATTTTGTCTCCATCACTCCAGCGAATGATTTGTGAACGGAGTTATAATATTGAAGTTAGTCTTGTATGGCATCAACGAAGCACACAAAAGCATTAGGATGAGTGCGTCGAAAATGGGTTTTAAATTAAAAAATGAAAGAGAGTGAGAGAAAGGTGATCTCCCAACCTCGACTACAACGCGTGGGAATGCAACCGGTATACAGTTGGAACTGAAAACTGACCGTATGCACGACGTATTAGTTCACACCGGTGGCGTTATAAAAATGCATCATCGAAATACTAACACTCTAGAATTAAAATGAAACACGAAGTTAAGCTATACAAAGAAACAAATAACGGTGAAAAATACAGTAAAATAGTTTAATCACTGTCGAAATATATGGTCGTTGCTACATTACAAAAATTAATGACATCAAATAACGTACGATATGGATCAATTATATGAGATATATTAAAGGAACGAAATCGAAGTAAGATTTTTATAATCGAAGGGTTTGGTGGCGGCTAGTGTGGATCGTATGACTAACCGGGGGCATTTGATGAGGCGACAAAATTCAACGTATTAACAGAGAATTTGAAACGGTTGTGCATGTCGAGAATTTAAACGTTTCTATGGGAGGAGACCGAAATAAAGTCGAAGAAAGTGTGAAGGACCAAAATGTTCTCTAAATCAGGGAAAAATCAAAATTCCTTAAGCAACTAACTTTTCATTCATACGTTTCAATTCAAGATTTCAACTATTTTAGAGAGTGTAGTGGGCAAGTGTGCAGATCAGTAGTGAATCTAAGGAAGAAAGTTCAGGTACAAATTACTTGTAAAAGCTCGTTTCAATTACAGGAAGCATGATTTAATAATTTTTTATGAGGCAATGAAGGGCCCAAAAGACTGGGGCCAATTTTGCTGAATTAGCGTCCGTTCGATCCGCCACTCGTACAGATTCTAAAACGTAACTAAATTGGATGAAAATATCGAAAGTGAGTTGTACAGGTGAACTTACGAAGAAAATCTTACTGTTATTTGGTCCATACCATGCAATATTAGAATGAAAATAATTCGGTTAATTACATAAAATCGCAAATATTTTATTCAATTTCCGAAATGGACATAAAAATGAGACAAGATAAAATACAACTCGAATAAAATAATTCTTCCACTCTATGTTTATATTCGCGAAACCATTTATATGGAGAGATATCAGTGCCGTATTTAAAAAAATTGCATGGCAAATACTAGCTCGCAATTCTGGATCAATAAATAACAAAATTTCAAAAAAGTCTCATTTTCCCTCACATTACATATTGAGTAGATCCTTAAAATTCATAAATTGAAAAACTGAATAAACATTTTATGTGTACAGCTAAGTTATTAATAGAAAAAAACCATTCTAGAATATACATTCTTCAAGACCTGAAAATAAACATAACAAGCAATTGTACATAAAGGTACATGAATGCTCATTGGTGTTCCTACAATAGTCACGCAAATTTTTTGGTGCGCCCCAGTAACCAAACAGATTAAATGTTAACAAAACAGTCATTAATTCAATTAAATTTCAACACAAATTCCGGAGCATGAAATTGAGGGTTACTTGAAAAAGGCCACATTACGACGACTACAAAAATTAATCCCAATTGGATAAAGATTAAGAAAGTTGAAATAGTCAGAAAATCATGGTTCATGATTTTAGTTTGAAAATTAATTTACGAATGACCAATGTTTTTCCATACATCAATTTCTTTAGTTTTTGATGTGTAAACATCTTAGGACTCTGTCTACAGTAGGGGCTACATGAAAATTACAATTGTCAGATATGTGTAAGCGCAACTCTTAGAATTGTAACTTTCATTTGTGTGTGTTATATAATGTGTAGATGGGTAGTTGTGTGTTTACACAATGCACACACTCACAACCATACTATTAACTTAGATTTTGTGGGAATAGCTCAGTCAGAAATCGGAAATTTTATATTTATGTTTACTCATCAATCCTTCACGAGTTTAGCCCCAGCAGAATTCAGACCTTTTTTTCCAAGAATAATTCTACATTTTTCGGGAATGAGAAAACATTAATTAATAACTTCTCTCAAAAATATAAAAAATACTGAATTTTAACACAATTATAGACAGACAAACTGGTTTTTATTGAACTGAATACAAACAGAACACGCAGGTCCACCTAAATTTGAGAAACCTATCTTCTTATATTATTCTTTGATTTTACCAATATTAATTCTCTCAGACTTATTCAATACCCATGTACGAAAAAATACCACAAATCCACCAAACACTTCCTTGTAAAACCAAAAAAAACAAAAGGAAGATTTGGGATTAACCGATGAGAAAAAATGAAAGAAAAAAGAAAACATAACTTACATCACATGTGTTATAATTTAAAAAATGAAAAAAAGTAAATGGTTCATATTATTATTAACACGAGGTAACAACTAATACTAAATAAAACTTCCAGGGTTTCTTTGAATATAGTATACATGTTACAAAATACAAAAGTTTTCAGGCAATAATTACAAAAAGTCGAGGTTATCAAAATTAAAACCAAAAGAATAATAAAAAAATAAATAAACAAATAGACACTTTAAAAAAAGTATTCAAATCGTACTGAACTGAACTTTTTACTCCTCACAACCCAGTTTCACCAGAGTTTATATCACAATAATTCATCATTTGAGAATTTTTGACGTACATTTACAAGGATAATAATATGACACATCTAAAATGTGAAGAACTAAAATGGAGTGCAATATAAGCATTCTTATTCGCTGTCACATCAACGCTCATAAGTTTTAATACCGAAACTAGGAAACTCTTTTTTATGCTCTACACTATATTAGTTGGAATTTTTTGCAGAAATAGGAAACACAAAATTTCCCATTTTACTTCAGACGAAACACAATAACTGTAATATCACATTCACAGATCTGATCAGCTAATTCAATAAAATTTCCCTCGAAAAAAGGAAGGAAACAGAGAGCTTAGAGCTATCGTTAATAAAAATTTAAAAAAAAATAAAATATGAAAAAAAAAATAGTAGGTAGATACAAAAGATTTAAAAGAAACGTATAACTTCAACAAATGGAGTAAAAAAAAACTTTTTATATAACTCTCCTCTCAAGTAATTATCACATTCTAATGAATTCCTAAAACTTTTGTGAAAATGAAAAATAAAAGGCAAAGAAAAACCTAAATTAAACTACGTACACAAGGCAAAAATTTATACAAAAAAAAAAAAGAAGAATTTCATGCCTTTTTTCAATTTGACGAACACAATACGTAAATACATTGGTACGTGACGCTAAATTATAAATTAATTAAATGAATGAACGAACAGAGAAAAAAAAATTGACAAATGTCTATCACATAATAGTATATGTATCGAATACAATAGATTAATTATTGTTGATTCCAAGGACATTCAGAAATTTCTTTTTCAGACTTGGTTGTATTACATCAGACGGTGTTCTTTGCACACGACTAACCCCATCCTCGATCAGCTACAAAACAAGAAATTCCCCACCTTAGTACGGTTCATTCGCAAAATTAATTCTCTTCAAGAGTAGGAGTGGGAATGACAGTTCGAAAAAAACGTAACCTTGCACTTTCTCGATTGGGATTTGTTAGGAAAATTAGTATGATTGCAGTGTAGAGGGAGCCAAAAAGCAGATATATTTCCGAAGAGGACATTCCTAAATTTAATCCCTCAAAAGACACTGAATTTTCACATTTCCCTCACACGTTCGTACCATCGCTAACACAATTCTTATACCGCGAATATTTCAACGATTTATGATGTTAAAATCAATAATTAAACATTAAATCTTTCCCTATCCTAAATTTCAATATTTCTGAATGAGACCGAACATAAATAGCTGAACTAACCCAATCAGTACATCATATAAATCCAATTTTACTGGTGGTCAAACAGAAGGTCGTTAAGATTTTGGCCACACATAGAAAACATTCAAAACTTGACTGTCTATTTCTACAAATCATTAGAAAAAAGTAAAAAAAACATCAGAAACTGCGTTGAAAAATGTAAAATTTCACTACTGATAGACGAAAATTTTTTAATTTCTAATTTAAATTGTTCACATAATGACCGATTGCCAACATTTTTTCGCGGATAAAACGTAAGCACTCATAAAATTTAAAAAAAAATACAAAAAAAAACGAGTTAGTTATTTTCTGTTTCAGAAATATTCACTATTGAAGAAGCAAGAAAAATCTCAAGTCTAGAGCCAACTGTTTGAGTCTACAAGTTGATTTTCCGAGTTTTTGCAGTTCTCGATTGCATCGAAATTTTCACATCTTCCAGTAAACACAATTCGGATACCTTTTCAACTGTTCGAGCAGATCGAGTGATGATTTAAAATTGGTGTGTTCGTAAAACTATTTATTTATTTACTTATTTTGAATGAAAACTAAAACTCGTGGGGCACCCACCCTTCATAAAAGACATAAAAGGGATTTCCAGTTATAGGCTTTACGGGTTTTGAAGAATTTACTGGTATTTTAGTAATTTGGCATTCAATCTGAGGAGTCGTCGTGTTTTAAATTAATTTAAATAAATTACAAAAAAAAAAAAAAAAAAATTGTAAAATTAATTGAAGCGAAATGCGAAAGGCTAAATTTTATGAATTCCCAAACTAATGTAATTTTCTTCCCCAGTTCGATGAATATTATGAATGGAAAAATGGAAAAACGACTGGAACGATCCATTAATTTTTCAATTACACAGGCAGAATAAGAATTTATACCACGCAATGTTGAATTTTTTCTTATTTCGGTACTGTACAGTTTACATGAACCAAAAGATTATTGACCTAGCGGTAGAATTTTTTTTAATTCCTGCGTCGGTTATAGTAGCACAATATACCAAGCCTGCAATCAATAGGAGGCAAATAAGAGCTAACGCCACAGCTGGAGTCTTCATTTGCCTCGAATAACAATAATCTAAAAATCTGCATAAAACCACTTCATACGCGGTGACGATTTGGACTAGCACAAACAAGACCACAACGTCTAAAATCTAGCCCCCGCTGAAATTTCATTTGCTCCGTCAGATGAGAAAGGCGGTTACGGTCTTGTAAAATATCAAACATCTATCTTTGAATTCGGGAACAGAAGAACATCATCGCTTAAGGCTCCCTCAAACAACACATGTTACATTACCAATTCCCACCAACGGGTCCGATCACAAGTCCACACAAATGTAATCCGGTGAAATTACGATAGCTTATAAAAATAACATTGGTCCCTTTTCGTCGCTTTTCCCGTCCATCAAACTCATATTAGATGAAAACCAAATAATGTCAAACATGTATATATAGATACAGCAAAAGCTAACCAACATAAGCGACTACGCCAGAAGGAAACCAGTTATTTTTTTAACTGATACTTGAAAAAAAAATTAGAGGAAGACGTAAAAGAAAAAATTAAAATTAAAATTAAAAGAAAAAAAAAAGCACCGGCATAAATTAAAAAAGCTATCGTACAAAAAAAAGTGCAACATTTCGGCAAGGAAAAATGTATGTGCGTGTGTGGGTGCATGAGTATTGTGTTTCGGTGCCTACGTTCAAGTGCTCATTTATTTATTTATTTATTTATTTTTGTACACAACAAGGAAGAATGAGTCAGAAAAATCAAATTAATAGATACACAGTTGGGTGATTTCTCAATTAAACGGACATTTATCGTGAAAACCAATTACACTAAATGGGGGTAGAAAATCCACCGTCACGTAAAGGACAAAAAATGTATAGGTAATAAATGAATGAGGAAAATGAAACATGAAGAGTAAATACGTAGAATGGTAGTAAATGCATAAATACCTCTTCAGCAGCAACAGTTTCGTAATCCAATGATTCACGCGAACCGATAAATTTACTCGATCGGATACTCCTACGGTCACCGCCGCTGTTTTGGCCGCTCAAAATTTGCGCCATTTTGGCTTGCTTAACGATATCCAAAGCCTAAATACAAAATTTTCAACTGTCATTCGATCGTGAAGCGATTTTGTCGGGTGGCAGACACAGGAATGGAGAAGAATGAGCTCATGAGCTTCGATGTGCGGATGAGGAGCATTAGTATGGCAATGTAGGTTATGGCTCGAGCGAGTCGGAAATATGGAAAATATACACCACCAGTCGTACATGAGATTTGAAAGAAAAACGAATACTCAGGTGACGCGTGAGAAATGTAACGAATCACGGGAGACGAAAAAGTTCGACCTCTAAAATTAAGCTCAAGTCCACAGCTAGCGATATGAAGATTATATGCGATAAACACGATGGATCAGCAAAAACGTAGACAAAATGCAAGAACTAACGTGTATGACTACCGAAAAATAGAGGAAAGATATGAAGTGATATTCGAAAATGTTTAGTCTACGACGGTAAGAGAAATTTTACAATCGCCAACTGATAACAAAAAAATTAGTGTGTTCTTCCAAATTTCGACGACCACGTGCGTTAAACAGACGGTGTTTGGAAGTAGTACTTGGATCTTCAGATTTTTGAATGGAAAAATCAACGTTCAATAGTTTGTCAGGGGATTAATGTTTAAAGAAATGTTATTATTCATATATTGAAGTCGTTTAAAGAGCTATCCACATCGGTAAAGACGAGCTGTACTCTACTGGACTAAATTTTCGAAGTAACTCGTAAGAGAAAAATGAGTCAAAAGTTATTCATAAAACAATCCAAGCTGTCATAACTGACACGCAACAAATGATTTTTGATGGAAAGAACTTGATACTTTTCAACCAAAATTCAATAACACATATTTCACACCTACAAGGAACTTGTGACACCTCATAATCGAAATTAGAAACAAAATGAATATTTTAAATTCGTTCGACTAACCAAACCATAAATTATTATGAGGCGATCGAAACGCATATTAACCAAACGTATTATCATATTTGCGAGAAATGAAACCACGTTACTACATGTCCCAACGAACTTTACTAAATTGCGTTCAAAAACGTGATCTGCGGTAGTCAAAAATAAATAAATAAATAAATAAATACGATCGTTACACGTTAAAGGCGCATTTGTTTCAATAAAGCAGGCGGAAAATCTAGTCGCAAATGAAAATGTAAAAACACACACAAAAAAAGAGGAAAATTTAAAACCACATGAAAAAAAAAAAATCACAAAGTTGACTCACCTCTTTTCTGGACCTAAGGGCGCAATCTTCCAGCGTTTCGGCTGCTTCGTATTTGCCCTGTCTGCGGTATAGAGCTCCTAAATTTTTCAGAGTGGTAGTCACAGTTGGCGAGTCCACCTTAGCAGCCTTATGCCAACCACCGTATTCACCGTACGGTGCATTACCCGAACTACGATTTTTGTTCTCTTCGCGTTCTTCGGCCACCTGCCATATAGGTTTATTGTCCCCTGAAACGATAAAACAGAAAAAAAAGCTCATTAGAAACCAACGCGAACTGTTAATGCTTTCAGAGGTTCTCTTAAACCGTTTGGTTAGAAACGTAAGTGAATTTTCAGTTTAAAATGGTGTGTTAAAAAAAGAAGAAATAAAATCTACGAGTCAGTTATTCGTAATGTGTGTTAATTATTATCAGCGATTATATAGAAAGTATTATCATCATTCATCACAAATTGCAGACAAAAATCTGCTAAAAAGCCAAAAAACCAAAAAAAAAAAAAAAAAAACTACAGAAACAAAGCGGGGTAACAAAATAATGAGAATAATCTCAACCTCTGAAAACTACACAGCTACGTTGGCCGATATATGTACGCAAATATAAAACAATAAAAATATGAAAAACAAATGCAAATTAAATCAAAATTTTGCAAATGAAAATAAATTAACAACTTTACAAGAGGTAAAAAACTGAAAAAAACAACTTTCGATAAAAAAATTATTTATTCGAGCAAAGTGTGACAAAAAATTCGAAAAAGAAGAAAAAAAGAGTAAAAAATAACAATAATTTGACAAATATCTACATTCTTCAAACCCATTCAGATAATAAAATTAAAAAACAAAAAATAAAAAATAAGCGAAGAAAAAAAAAAGAGAGGAATAACATCAAAATTTACAAAGCTAAACAAAACAATAAAAATTGCGATGTGTTTATAATAGAATCTCGATTAAGTGAATTTTGTCAAGGTAACTGAGGTAGGTAAATACTGAAAATGGCTGAACAGTAAAAAATGGTATACCAAATCAACTGAAGCATATTCGAACATCAGAAAAAAATGGAGAAATAATATAGGAATTTTATCGAGGATTCAGATTAAAAAAAAAGGCATGCGAGTGTCCCCCCTCACATATTTAATGTGTAAACATTCAGCTGAAACATGATATATATTTAGCTTGTATGTTGCATGCATGTAACGCGCCACCTGATTGTCACGGATGTCTGCTTGTGAGTGTGTGTATGCGTGTTATGTGACAAACAGAATTCAAAACTGGACAGTGCGCCATGCAGTTTTTTTTATGCAATCTCAACTTTTTTGTATCTAATATTTTTTTACAGCTGGGAGGAAGCAGACTAGAGAGCAAGAATGTTTACACATTAAAAAAAATTTAATTTAGTTACTGATAGCACAAGAAGTTATTTATGCAATGAAAATACAATAAAATGAACGTAGTTTTCTTTTGCCTGAATACGAATCAAAAATTAAAGAAATTAGACTTTTGAGTATAAATGCCTTTTCATTAAAGAAATTTATAGGGATTTTATAGGGATATTAAATTCAACATTATTTATCGCTCTAAAAGAAATTTTTCAAAGATAATTAACAACAAAATTCTGCAATTTCTAAATTTCAAAAAATAAAAAATTTTGACAAATCTTGAAAATTTTTGTTATATTTTGCATCAGAGAGATGTTTCAATAGGCTTGACGAGAGAAGAGAAGAGGGAGATTCCTCCGAGCTCGAAATTTTTCAAAAATAAAAAGGTAAAAAAAGGTCATCTATGCAATTCTTAATTTTTTGGAGAACCCATAAATTCTTTCTCTCAATCCAAAATTTCCTCTACAGCACTGTTTCAACAAAGGCTATAGGAGGACTCGCATGCGAATAAACTTTTATTTTCACGGCACCACTTATGATGCAAGGGGGAATCAATTTCCAAAGTTAAATTATATAAACCAGGAGGAAAAGTTGAAAAAAAAAAAAGGAAAAGAAGATTCAGAAATGGGAAAGAAATAAATTAAAACAGAGGAACAAAAAACTCACAATTTAAAATAACATTTCACAATCATTCAGCACTCGCACAGGCTACAAATTTTGAAAATAAAATAAAATTTCTCAAAACCAAGATATCATTAAAAATTAACGGTAGTTGGCAATGTCAGTAAGGGGTTAAAACAATTATAGAACTCGACTAGAAAAAAATTAACTCTAGACAATTTTCCAAAAAATAAGACAAGCGAGAAATAACACATTTGGCTTGTAAATCGATGAATCGAGATTCTATGATTCAGTTAATACATAAATAATATCGAACAATAAAGTATCAACAAAGTATCACCCATCCCCTAAATATAAGAATATAGTAAGGAACACACGTTCATTTCCACCAAAAAACATATTTTCAGGAGGAAAAAAAAAAAAAAAAACAGAGTCGCTCCCACGAACGCCTATGATTTCCAATTTTCTGCGTAAAAAAAAAACAAATGAACGATAATGTGAACATTTGAAAGTTATTAACGTGAGATTGTAAAAATTAAGCTAGAAATAATACAAGCGGTAAAAAATGAAAAAGAAAAAAATCAATAATATATAGCAATAAAAACGGTATAAAAAATGTACGCGCAGTCAACTACAATATATAACAAATTACATTCTAATCACAACAAAACTTTAAAATTCGAACTACTCGAGACTCTTGAATAGAACAATTATGAAGGCGTCGAGTATTTCATCATTAATATTTCGTAAAAAGCAAAATTTTGATGCGTCGAATGGAGACTGGTTAGGCTCATAAAAGTAATGGAAAAAAATTGTAAAAAACTACATAAAAATAATAGGAAACATGATTTACTCTTCACTTTTAGCACTACAAACTATAGAACCATTTCTCATTAATTTTTTTCCTAAATTTCAATTTATTAATTTTTGTTTCAACTAATAGAAGAGGTCGAATGCCTGGCGAACGAATTTCTGCATCCAAAATATCATTTTCGGAACACATTGAAAAAATTATGTTTCATGGACCAATAAACTTCTGCTTCAAATGATTTCACAAAGAGGAAAAATCGTATTTCCATTTCAACAAAGAGAACAAGTAACAAAATTTTTGTCAACACTAATACAACCTTCTGACGGAGAAATCGCCGAGGATTGAGTACAAGTTTTAAAATAATTGGACATTTTAATTCGTACTTTAAAATTAGACAAAATAAATTACTTTAAAAACTTGAATTTACAATAAATGTCGTTTAAAATCAAATATTCTAGCGAGATAAGAGGAAAAACGTAAGGAGACATTTAACTTAAGGAAGATTATTTCTTCATGCGTAAAGCAGTCTCCATTCGTAATTTTTTCCAGACAAAAATTAATAAACGTTATTTAGTCCTAATGAATCATTTCAAACTGAAAATTCCAAAAAGTAAGACTCAAAATAACGTTAGCGAAGGTCATGCTGGAGTAGTGCAAACAATGGTGAATTTAATGAACGCGTTAGAGGTACATAATTTGCGTTTTCTTACCGTCGATCGTTCCAAATTCTTTTTCATGAGCACGAGTCAACACTTGTTTGTACAGAATTTCGGCTTCTTTGTACTTTCCCTGCTTCAGGTAACACGAAGCGAGGTTATTTTTCGTTTTCGCAACGTTGGGATCGTCCGGACCTAGTTTACTTTCGTAGATTTCTAAAGCACGCTGGTAAAATTGTTCAACTTCTCCATATTTCGTCTGCAAACAAAATAACAAAGCAGAAAACGAATGACAAAACAAAAAAAATTATATATATAAAGCGCAATCGGTGCACAGACAATACCGAACAAGGATTAAATTTCCTCAAGGGCTCAAACCTTCATTAGACCCTCCTCCAAACAAACACTGTTAAGCGTCAACTTACAAATTTTATTTTGTAACAATAAATTTGTGGAGGACACGTAATAGTTAGTCAGAACTATCGTATTCACTAATTTCGTATTTAAAAATGAAATTAATTTTCTGAAGAATGTGATTTAAAATATTGCACACATTAAAATATTACGTCATTTAAAATTGAAAACGTTCGGAATTTTATCAAATAATTTGAAAATATAGGTACTGACTTTATACTGAAGAGTAAACTGAGAAATGGTAGTTTACAACAGTGAAATGGCTCAAACAAGAGTCCAAAAAGAAAATTGAGTTAAAATTCAAGCTTAATGCCTGAAATACAATAGTACCATTAGAATTTATCGAAAATAAAGCATACGTAAAGAAATACATCCATCTAATTCACTGATATGAAAACTAAGAAAGAGTTCAAATATAAAAATTAAATTAGAACTCAAAGCCTTTGAAGACTGGAACTGACATATTACACTGAAATTAGAGCAAATTTACAGACTTGTTGCATTACTAAATCGTTATAAGGATGAAAGACGTGCCTTGCTTCGCACCATGAAACTCAGCACCTAACTACCAACATGGTCCATGTCGTCAGAAAATGACAACTTTTTGTATGAAAGTTAATAAGAGATTTATGAAACTGAAGACGCCTTTACAACGCACCGATAAAATTAATAAGTTACCTACGCAAAAGAATATAAAATACCTGATTCTGACAGAGTAAGGCTAAATTGTTTAATTGCTTCGCAACGTCAGGATGATCTTTGCCTAATACTTTTTCGCGAATTTCTAATGCTCTTTTGCAAAGTGGTTCTGCTTCTTTGTATTTTCCTCGTTTTCCATAAAGCACAGCCAGATTATTTAGCGTTGCAGCGACCTAATAATTTAAAAAGTATGTAAGTAAATTAATAAAATAGAAGAGTAGGATTACAACGGCAACGAATTCGATAAACCGATTACAGGAAAGATACAAGTCGAAATAAGGTCAAATTTAATCGTCTTGATCAAACTAAAACGTAACGACACGACGTTTTATTCGAAGAGAAAATACGAATGAATTTCAGCATGTCATAAATCTAAATGGGACACGGATGAAAAGTAGATCACAAACACGATGGGTGATGAAACTAAGAGACGTTAACTTACAGCCGGATGATTTTCACCCAGTGTTTTTTCTCGGATAGCTAAAGCGTCGTTCAGCAAATTTGCAGCTTCTTTGTATTTGTTCTGATCTCTGCAAAGAAGATGTTTAATTAATCAAGTAGTAACTAACAGGTACATCGTTCACATTGAAATAGCCGAGGTTCTCACCTGTATACGAGGGCGAGGATATTAAGCATGGTAGCCACGTCTGGGTGATCGTGGCCGGACGTCTTTTCTAAATCTTCTAGAGCTTGTTTGCACAGAGGAACAGCTACTTCGTATCGGCCTTGCGAAGCGTACTGTATTACTAAATTGTGCAATGTTCTCAATCGAGCTGGTATCTCATAGCCAGCGTTCACTTGTTGGGCGAACTGTGATGGAGGCGTGGGGGACATATCTGCAAATAAATGAGACAAGGAAGCAATCAATAAATGGCGCACTTAATCAGTGACTGGAAAAAAAAAACAAAACAGCCAATACTCACTACTCCGTTCTTCGTTTTCGTCTTCTGGGAACAAATCAACCACCGGGTCTTCGCTTTTTTGCTTATCTATTTTACTTTCGGTCAGTGATTCACTATCACTCTGTACACAGGTACATCATAAGCCCGAATTAAATACATTAAGAATAGAGAATAAAAGTCTCCGTTATAGTGGGAAAAAACGTGTCTACGGCAATAGACAGGATATTATGACTGGTTTATCAATCCGTTAATACGGCGTAGCATCAAATGCAGCTAAAACGATTACAATCGTTAAAAAAATAGACAGAGGGGTCAAAAGAAAGAGCCCACTGATGATTTCTTTTTTGAAATTTACACCCGATGCCCTGAAAATTTTAAATATCGATAAATGCAAGAACATTAAAAATTTTCTTGAGTTACTTCTAAAAGGGGTCAAAAAAAAGTCGAATAAAAAAATTAATCATCGCAAAATTCGAATTCAGCATTTTCAAAAAAATATAACATACAGACATAACGAAGAATCAGAATAAGTTAAATAAAACTGAATTTTTAAAAATATCATTTCATAAGACGAGCATAACTCCTTCCATCTACGTCCCATATCCAAACTTCCAAAAAAAACTTATAATAGAAAAGAAAAAAAAACCAGACACAGTGTGGATTCGAACACCGTAAACCTCGACTTAAGAGCCATGTTACTATCACAAGACCACAAAAACGGTTGAAAATGGAGAAAATAACTTGAGTTGAAAGAAAAGCACTTTGATAAGAGTTAACTAATAACAACAATCACGGCCGCTAGATGTTAGTACGAGAATTACGTCACATTTCTTCGCCTTACTGACTGCGATAAAAGCGTATAAAAAATGTCATGCATCGAAATCTTGGATCGAATAAAACCAAGGATAAGTTAATTTTTTCACTCAGGAAGGATTGGTGAAGTAGTAGTAGTACTAGGATTCACATTTACCGTTAGCAAAGTTAGAGGGAGAGGAAAATATGACTCTGATATAAGGGAGTAGACATGAAAAGCATGAAAATCAAAGAATTAACGACGCTGGTTCGTATTTTATTTAGTCCGAAATCAAAGACTAAAGAAAATTCTAATACACTAAATTTTTTGCTTTGAATTTAACTATGGTGTAATGTCATGAATATTACATTTCTCACGAACTTTAACCAGTACATGGCGAACTTAAAATAAAATTTTAAAACCAAGCTGTCAACAAAAAATGACGTAAAAAGATATTTTCTATACTTACAACAATATCACTATCGTATTTTTTAACAGAAGCCATAAATTCCAAATGTTTTTTCTCCTCTTCCAGTTGAGCAACGCTCTGTTCGGAAGCTTGTAGTTTTTGTTGGGTGTTCGCTAATTCATCTCGAAGCCATGCGTTTTCCTGACAAAGTCTGCGTACTTGAGTGCGCAATTTCTGTTTTTCGGCTTCGACGATTTGTAAATGAGAGGCTAACGCCATCATAACCTGAAATAATAAATGAAAATAAAGTATGTACACGGCATACGCGTGACGGTTTTTTTCGTCAAGTTAACTAAAAATAGCAGTGAGATAAATGCTACATCGATGAGTTGAAGAAAAACGAAGTAGTTCGAGACTTAACTTGAGACAGCCGTTTTCAATCTTTTGTAGCTTGCGACCCCCTTTTGATAGGTAAGAAGGCTCGCGAACCCACTCTGAGATATGCGCGCATGAAAATTTCAGTGCTTTCTTCGTTCATCTTTTTCTGTTTTTTCTTAGCGTATTTTTTGTAACTTTTCGTGACAATCTCCCCCCTACAAGAATAGTCGTGACACACTGAGGCAGAAATCGAAGGGATACCAGATTAGTACGATTTTCAATAAATAAATTGTGAAAAGTGAGTATATATGCCTGCAAGATATAGTGCAAATAGAAAACAACTGATGAGATAGATAATAAATTTCCGAATGCATAAAAATATATTAAAAATGGTAAGAATGTTAAAGTGAATTTGACACTTTATAGTGATCTTTTCGAAGATTTGGTACTAAGTAAGCCATAACATGTAGGAATGTAAAATTTATTTTCTCAATCGTGAATCTTAAGATGACGAACTATCGATAAAATAGGATAACCGGGGGAAAGTTTCTCGGTTAAAAATTAAAAATATTTAATTTCGTACTTTTAAATATCAGTTTTACAAGCGGGAGGAAACTGAGGTTAGAGTTTAGTAACTTCAGCAAATCGAAGTACTCACTGATGACATTGGTATTATAAACGCTTTCAGAATGGTGTGATTATGGAAAACCATTTCTCGTGTCTTTCACTATACGCTTATAGAGAGAGAAACAGTCTCTTTTACTTTATGTGGCAAGGCAAAAATTAAAACCCGAAGTATTAATACGTCATCTATGCTTTTTATCACACTTCTAACATTTTTTTCCACCAACATTCAACATATTCCAAATCGATTTTAACAAAATATTAATTTACATCACTGATGAATACGAAATACTGTCTAAAAAATAAATATTATAGCTGTGATTTGAAAATTACGGAAAAGTAATGAATGCTGAAGGATGTAAGGATAAAGTCATTCTACTTGAGTAGGTCAGTTTACATTCATAATGAACCAAATATTATGGCCTGTTCTCATTCCCAAAATGAAATGTAGCTCCTCTTGGCGCACATTTAAATTGTGTACAAACTACGAACTACTAAGCCTAAATTTATCAAAAAAAAAAAAAAAAAAAAAAAAAAACAGTAACTATTTTGACATTCTATAGCTAAAAACAGATGTTAATGGTCACTTACCTGAGCTTCGCCAAGTCCCAACTCGATCATGTCCAACGACTTTTTCACCATATGCTGTTTTTCCTCCACCATCGGCGTCGAGTTAACATGCGATGTAATCTCCTGCAGACTATTCAGTATCGAATGGTGTTCAGTTTTCAACGCCTCCAGGCCTTGAACGACCGTTTTCGTATTCACGATCAATTCTTCTTGACTCATCACGGTCATTTTGCCAATTGATTCGATTTTCTTACTGCAAAAACACCACAAATAAACACGTTAAGGACGAGGTTAACTGCCAAACCGATAATATTAACATGTATTTTCATTTTATTTTTTTCGTGTATTTTTTTCCCTCTCTATATTTTTTGATTCGTTTTCCAAACATTTTAAAGGTCTTCGGCTTACATCCTGTAATCGTTATACACTTTTGACATATCCGAAGAAACTGGCCAATTGTTCGATTTGACACACGTACAACGTCCAAGGGATCGAGCACATCGTTTGGTTGACGAACGTTCGAAATCGACAAACTCTTTCCTCAAGAAAAGAAACTAAAAAACAATCGTACGGACGTACAACTAACGTTTTTCATCGTCGAGACGGCGAAGAACTTGTAAGGTGTCGTCGACACATACGCACACCGAATCAGGTGTATCGAAACACGACCAGCTGACAAAGAAGAAAATAGCGAAGAAAAAAAAATGCTGCTCTGCTCTTCCCCTTCGCATTTCACTAAGGCCACCAACAGTGCATTCGTAGTAACAGCAGCAGCAGCAATAGTAGTAGAGTCGTGCAATTATCGATGATGAAACGAGGAAGAAGACAATTGTCGACAGGGCACGTCAAGTTCTCAAATAACGTCAACGTAGTCGATCACACGATAAATCAATTTGAAACGCTTACCCGAGTCGTATGGAGGTCGTGAAAAAGAAATGAAAGGCAACGACGACGCACGCAATGAGAGACTAGAAAAGGGGAGGGTAGAAAAACCGAGTAAAATGTAGTTCTATAACAAACATTTAACGAAAAATTTTAATAGCCGTTAACTGGAAAAAAAAATTGGCCAATTTTTACGCAATTTATGACGAACAAAATGGTCGCGGAATGAAGACGCAGTCGTAGCCACGAAGCTATCCACACGGAGCAAAGGCATTCTGAAACGACGCTGTAACGAGTACGGTATCAGCAAAGCTGCACAAAGGAGAATCTTCGACACAGTATGGGAATGTGAAAACTAGACGTAGGCGACGAGGGCGCAAGCACAAAGCACACGCGGTTACATCAATGCTGAGACGACTGAGTCAGCAGTGTTAAGGCCAACAAGGGTGTCTAGTGCGCAAACGTCTGCACGCAGTGCTGCGCAATTTTTACTCCAGACGTAAATGGAGATATATAAGGGTTTTTTTTTTTTTTTTTTTTTTTCTGGAACAAAATTAGTTTTCTAGTATCGGACTAAAGCAACAACTAAAACAAAAAAGGATAAAACTGAGAGCGAAGAAACGTAAATTGCGATGGAAAAAACCCATTAAAATGAAATTGATTATGTTGGAAAATTGCTTCGGTGGGCACGTGGCTTCATAGAATACATTTTAATCATCGCAAAAGGACGTCTTTGACGCTGAAATATGAGAGGACATCGTGAAGAGAACAGTAAACATTTTCCGACGGAACGTTTTAATGAGAAATGTATCCTTCATCAATGAAAATTAATCGAGTCCTGGACAGAAGAATTTTAAATTATGAGTATAGTGCATTTATATTGCCTTCGCAGGCAAAAGTAACCTCAACCTAAAATAGCATCAAAAGTTTTTAAGGGTGTCCTGATTTACACTCTTTGCACAGATAATGAGAAGAATGTGCGAGACATCCGTTCGAGGCTTTCACTTTCAAGAATGTAACACCTTATTTATAGTATACTTGAATTCGGTATTTTGTCCAGTACGGTTCAGCAAAGTTTGTTTGTAGCATCGCGAGAAGAAAAAAAAACTCTAGCGCAGCAAGCCTCGCTAGAAAAAGTAGGTTTCGAGAGAAAGAATTACGAATTTTGATGGTTACGTTAACAGTCTGTAAGTTTATATGCGATAAAAGATGCATGTTATGATGAAATGTGTTAGCTACTGACAAAATATTACACAAATGTGAAATATAAAAGCATTTTTTCTTGACAAAATGAAAAATAAATTAAGATGATAAAGTATGGTACATCATCATATAATTTAAAATAAAACCAGTGAAATATAATAAAATTATGAAATAAAAAAAAAAGAAAACATGAGCATGTGGTTAATTTTTGTAAAAAAAAAGTTCATGAAATTTAGAAAAAAAAATGAAAAAAAGTATTATCCGGTCGATCCACACAAAAATTGGTAGCATGCTACAATAAATTTTAATGAATATTTATTTCAAATTTCGTACATATTGTTCCAAAATTTCGTATTTTATGACTAATATAAAAACAAAAAATAGCGGTATTGGAAATACCGCCTGTCTGATCCATACCAAAATTAACAGTAAGCTACAATAAAATATAATAATTTGTTTAAAATTTCGTACATATTGTTCCAAAATTGCACATTTTGTAACCAATATAAAAAAAAATAGCGGTACTGGAAGTAACGCTCGGCCGATCTACGTCAAAATTGGTAGCGTACTACAATAAATTATGATAAATAATTTGTTCCGAACTTCGTGGCTATTGATGTAAAATCGAGCACTTTATACCTAAAATAAAAATAAAAATAGTGGTATCGGAAGAATCGTCCAGCCGATCCGGCTTAGTACAAATGTTCGTACCAAATTTCGTGATTAACCGGTAAAAATTGCGATCTATATCGTAGGAATAAGAAATGACCTTTTTATTTATATATATATATAATTATGAATATATAAATTCGAGTCATTGGTTCCAAAATTTTCCTGAGATCATGAAACGAAAAAGTACCCACCCTCAACTCTGGGGGCTAATACCGCACCAAGCGTAATAAGTAGATTTTCTAAAGACATTTACTTAAAAATTGATTTTAAACGACTTGGAGCGATTATCTGAAGTTGAATTTTATTTGAAATTTCAAGAAAAAATCATCGAAAATCTTGTATACCACTCGTTATTTGAGGGTCAAAATGACATTTTTTCAGACATACAAACTTAAGTTAACGATTTTTGGAAGATAAATTTCACGAAAAATAACTAAAATTTGGGAAAAGTTGAAAACAACATTCTGCGCGCGCTATTACGCGTAATTCTGCGCTTTCACAGATAATGCATCCTTTTCACACAAGATAAAATTTCTCAAACCAGATTTCATGAAGAACTTTCGTGAATCAAAATATAAGTCATTATATTCGGTTTCACTCGACGTCAAATGGGTAACCTTAATTGACTGTTTACTTTCGAGAGAAAAGGTAAGGAGGAAGCGAGTCAACTCGACATTCAACTACAAAATTTTATTTAAAAGAAAAAAAATCACAAAAAAACGGAAGAAATCTTCTTTTTTTCAGATTCGCCGTTTTTTTCTTTCTAAAATAAACGAATAAAAAAATTCGCAATCTTAAGGTTTTCCAAAACATTTTTTCGTAATTATTACGCAATAATACGAATTTTATACTCATGGGATAATGAAGTTCGGGAGAATGAAATTTGAGAGTGGTTATTCTGAGTGAATGTAAATGTAATCTTTTTTTATCCTACTGTTTTGAAATTGAATACACTATCAAAAGAAGTATAACCGCTATTCATCAAAAAATATCGATATATATCGATATATGAACATTGATAGCAATTCCTACCATATTCCTCACTTCTTCACACTCAAATCGATATATCATGTGTATGGATACATTTTATATCACCAAATTCGTTTTAAAACAAACCGCCGAACAGGAACTGTGTTTTCATTGGCCAACACAGGCACCTTCTGGATTGCTATTGGTTAAACCACCCTGTTTTTTTTTTTTTCCAAATACACCACCATATAGTGAAAATAGAAATGTGTACCACATTAAAAAATAATGTGTTTGTCGGTGGTGGTAGTGGCGTAGTGATTGGAAGTAGGGAAAGGGGTCAGAAGAGCCAACAAAGATGTAGACCATGCCGCCAATAATGCAGCTATTTACCCCCTTGTCTGCATCATTCACAGAAATACAATTTTCAACATACACACTGGAGTGTTATTGAAAAAAAAAAAAAATGGAATCCATAAATATACATCTATACATTTATATCTACATCTACTCTGTACAGTTTAAAGGTAATAAAATTTAATCCCAATTTTGGTACAGTGGGTGCCGCTTAATCTTGGTAAATTGGGCGGAGGGTATATCATCCGGATTAACCAGAATATAAAAAATCGGATTAAGCGGCATATAAAAAAAAATAATCAGACAAATGAAAAAGATATCAAAAAATTCTATTTACAGATATATAGGTAATGTAACTGTTTTTTAAATCGTAAATTGGCTCCAGAACCACTGAACCGATTCGAATGAATCTTTCACTAAATTAATCATCTTGATCATCTGCTGGATTAAAATTAATAAACTTGAAAATCCATGTAATAGAATTTAAGTTATCTTAAAAAAAAAACGATTCCTCAAGAATAGTTTATACGACGCTCATTAACCAGCTGCGACTGTGGGCATACAGCAGTTACATACATAATAAGCGGCCTCAATTTTGTTTGTTCTGTTGCATTTTTTTATTCTTTAAAAAATTAAAAAAAAAAATTAAAATTGAATTTCTTTATTTTCAGAATTTTTTCAAGTTTCCTCTTTTCAACCACACATAATTCATTATACTTTTCATTTAGTTTTCATTTCAAAAATTTCATGGAAAATGTTGATAAAATTTCAAAATATCAACTGAAAAAAAAAAAAGTTTTAAAAATTGACTGCTGTCACTGTGATTTGAACCACCAACCTCCAGATTCAAAAGGAGCAGCGGATCCCAATGCGCCGCAACTGAATTCATTTATATCTGAATATGCACAATACATACGCACTATTTACATGTCAATCTACAAGTTCAATTTCCCAAAAAAATTTCTTCTCATCTTAAGGTGCATTTTTTTAAAGACTGACTGAACGGATTTTTATGATTTTCTTTTAAATTTATTGTTTAAAGGGTCCTACAAAAACAGACGAGAGGATTTTTTGAAATAATCTATTAAAGGTGAGATAGATGATTTTTGTTGTTAAAAAGAATGAAAAAAAAATAAAAATAAAAATATCAAAAATCAGGCCTTAATTATTCAAATCCCAAACCCCCGTGTTAAAGTCTGAGTTAATGCTGGGTGAAAGTGAGATCAAAATTTCAGCTATGTATTTCTCAAGTCTTATGGTTCTAGAGAAAAATGTACCTCAATATGGGCAATTTAACATTAAAAATAGCCGATTTCTAATTGCCTTCAACTTAAGTATTTTTGCAGTAGTTATATTTTGTGTTTGTGTGGGTATAAATATATGCGATTATGATTTTTTTTTTCATTCTGTTAGATTTTTCACCCATGTGAAGACAGGCCAAATGGCGAGTATACTATAATTATAACAATAATCTTAAATTTTATGTTACATCCCAGTTCAGTTGTATTGAAAAAAAAAAAATTAACTGAAGAATAAATTTAAATTTGAAAAAAATGGTTATTTGGACTTGTTTTCATGATTTTTTGTCCATATTATCTGAAAATATATAACTAGATTAGGCCAAGAACAAAACACTCAATTTTTTCCATTATTTTACGGTTTATCTTTGAAAAACTGAACTAATGACGACAGAATAATCAATTTAATCGTGAATTGGAGAAATTTTCTTATCTTTCCAACAGTATCAATGTCAGCTTTCTATCTTTAATACCTACTGAGAAATCTTGGGGTGAAAAGGGGAATCTTTTCTTTTTCAAAATTGAAATGTTGTGAATGTTGCAAAAATTGCCGATAAATATACCGAAACTGGCATTCCACTAAGCAAGAAACTGCAGTTAGATGAAAACCCCATAATGGCGTGGGTTCAATTCCCAACAGCTCCTGAAATATTTTTAAGTTTTTTTCTCACTTTTTTTTCTACTATGTTAAATAATAATAATAATAATAATAATAATAATAATAATAAACTGAATTAAAGAGTAATGAAATATTTAGGGTGAGAAGATTACACATTATTGTAATTTTAATCCTCATTAAAATAGTCAAAGCAACTGTGAATGTCCTCTACCCTCCTAACTACATTCAAAGTGTCGTTAATTTAAGCGTACACTGATTTGTTTAACGGGAACTTTCGTACCTATCTGCAGCAAAATTGCGAGGAAACCGCAAGTTAAAATTAGTATTTTGAATAAAATCAAAATGTAGAACTTAAAATTTTTTTTCTCATTTTTCAGGTAGCTCCAACAAATGATGCATGGTTTATCATCGACTATCAAGAAAATTAATAACTATTTTACGGCATAGAAAAAGACATGATAATAAACTTTCTCTCTATTTTCAAAAATTAATATGCTTTTATACAGCCTTATTCACACAAGGCTAGTTCTCAAGCCATCAGCCAGCTACCTGGGATACAATTCTGCTAACAGTTCAGGTCACTACGCCCTTAAGGCCGTTTAAGTCAACTTTAACTTGACGAATCACTATATTAAATTCTTATGGGACCATCTGCCCAATAAAAGTTGACTTTAAATGGCTTAAACGACCTAGTGATTTGAACTATTAGCAGAATATTACCCAAGTTTCTGGCTAGCGACTCAAAACGTAACCAAGTATGAACAAGGTTTATATCACGATTATGAAACTCTTCTGGCTACGGTAAACCTCATATTTTTCAAAGAAAATACGAAGAAATGAAGAGAGAAAGTGGGACTCTTTTATAAGAAAAAATTACAGAACATATCCACATCAGCTTTGAACGCGTTCAACTCATTTTCCCAACGTATATAAGAAGCAAATTTCACCCCTAACCTCATTGAATTTTTAGATTTTTATTTTATTTCAATTTTCGTTCTGTAAATAGCATTTAAAAATTTTTTTGAGTGAATGACCATAAAAATTAACACCAAACTCATGTAAAAAAGTTATAATTTCTTTTTCTTCACTTTCTAATCGGATGCAACAAAGGATACTTAGTCATCTTTCGGTGATGAAATTTAGAGACGATCAGAATATCAGAATACTAAAAGCTGTTTTTTGATTTTGAAAACTTTACGGGAAGTTTTGTTTTCTAAATTTACGAATTAATCAATTTTTTAGTTTTAAGTGAAGGGCTATTGATAATTCTATCACACTTGATTCAATGATTTGAGGTATATTTTATTCCGCTATTCTGAAACCAGTAACACGAAATTTGGAAGAGACGAAAACTCAGTTTCGAAACAAGTTAAAAATACATCCAATGAGTGACATAATGACTTCAGATTATATTCCGACATTACTGTCCATTTTATTCCGTAAATAAAAACGCTATTTCGTTTCACTCAGTCAAAAATTCAAATGCTTTAATTTATTGAACTAAAAGAACCTGTCTTTTTTCAGAATTTTTATTCACCTTACTACGCAAATGAGAAGTATGAGGGTACGGGTTTCCTTTCGTGATCGACAAAATCAGTATGCGTCCTTGAAAAATAAGCTGCGGGTAAAAATGAAACTGTAACATTTCATGCATGCAGACATATGTAGTTTTTATTCTAATAAAATAATAAACAATATTTGAAATAAATGTTTCATTAGCGGCATATGCCACGAAAAATTCGTCGAATCAGCCATAAATACAAGTGCTTTAAGGACAAAAATAAAATCAAGGAATACGAAACAAGATATCAACAACCATTTTAATTATTAACATATCAGATCTAAGTGTTTTTCATAACCTAAGTTGACATATCAATAACAATATTACAATGAATAATATAAAAATCAATTCATGGATGAAAATGTAACCTTCAATTTAAATACTATCATGTAAAATATTATGACATTCGAAAGTGACGTATCGATCGAAAAAGCAGACAAAACGACGCCGGTCACGCGAATAGAAAATGTACCATACCCATGGTAGACTATAACATATCGAAATTGAACGTGAGATGCGAAGTTCGCATTTCACAGTACATCACGCTTCAAGTGATACTCGTGTTTTTCGAGGGCGCGATTTTTTCATTAACAGAAAATTAGAACTATTCTGAGGGAAAAAGCTAATTATTTTCTCAAACACACCTATCTGGTGATTTTTCGAGTAGAACAAAGTTTGCATACTTAAGAAGACTAACGAATCATTGCGCAAGGTAATTTTTCACGGTTCACGCTCACGATCACGAGGAATAGCGAAGATATCGAAATAACTGTTATACAGAGCACGTACGTCTTGCTTAACAAGAAAAGTATTTGGATCGTGGTAGAAATATTGTTTTTTTCCCTTCGATTGAAGAACATCACCCACGCAATGTTAAATCTGAACAATTTAAAATAAGTAATGAACTTCAGGAACTTCAGGCGTTGAGATGTAGAAAAAATAAGGTTGGAAATAAACACTTTCACCGAAGTTTAAATTTGTTTGATCATCAAATTTTAAACGAACTCGGAGGAGTAGACACAGAATGAGTCATGTTTGATCGAATGGAGTAAACCTTTTTACAATACATACTGAAATAATAATATATGAAACGAATAAATACTCACTGATCAGACAAAGTTGACATATTCTAACAATTGGCCATCACCACATCTTCTTTCCGCTGAAAATGGTTACATTTATGTTAGACAAAAAGTAGATAATTAATAACGTCAATTTAATTGACAGGTCTGTAATTAACAAAGATTAATTCAACAATACGAGTACAACTTTCGCCCAGATACTGAATTTTGTAAATTCATAAGTTGAAATATAACGAGTAGAAGCAGAAAATTGTTATTAACAATACCTTTTTCGTTGAGTTGAAAAAGCAGAGAACCATTTGAAGAAAAAAGTTAAAGTATTAGACTAAACAATATGAAGTCATAAACGATTATGAGAACTTATATACTTTAAAAATGTAATTCAGAACAAATATTCACAACTTAAGAATTGCAGCTATACTTTCAGTTACCAACAACAGTGTAATCGAGGGAAAGGACGAAACACAATTTTTAACAATTACAAATTGTACAGTAATAAAATTTATAAATTGATTATTCACCATATTTTTTAATGTCTGTCTATATCCTCGAAGGTCTGTCTTTATTTTGTCACTCTGTTCATCCGTTGTCACTCCACAGAAATTTATGAAAATACAGAAACGTAGTAAAACAAAAAGTAGTACAAAACCAAAACTCAAAAGCAAATAAAAAATAAAAAAGCTAAAATTTTAAGAACAAAAATTGAATTTAATACTGCAGTATTAGGTTGATTGATAAAGCCAACTTGAACTGGAGAAAAATAACTTTTTTTTCCCTGTTTGTTGACAAATTTCTTACAACTTTATTCTTATTCTCAAGACCTTCGACGATTTTTCAAAGCTTATAGACAAATTCTTACTACGATTTCCTTCCGTATTCGCGGAAGTTAATTTTCAATTTTTTCTGTTTTTTTATTAGGTGTATCAGTTTTGAAATATTTACGGAGTTAATGTTTTTTCTATGGCCTGGGATACTTCTAATTTAAAAAAAAATTCGTTGTAATCTCAATTTTTAGTTCTTGTTTCTTTGAACTATGTGTTTTCGCAGTTGGTGAATGTCAGGCAGTGTTTTGTCGTTTATTGTACTAGAAACATTAATTTTTCAATCTTCCAAATGGCTGCATCAAGTTAGTATGAAGTGCATTGAATGAAAAGATCCCTCGCATTTTTAATGAATTTCTGAATTTGGGTTTCCTAGCTTCGACAAACATTAATGATTTGTTCAGCAATCTGAAATTGAGTATTCAAAAAAAGTCAGATGTTTCGTTACTATTGAATCAACTCGTGGAGAAATTGAACAAAGAAGGTAAATATCACTTTCTACATCGTAGAAATACTCAAGTAGTTTGGTGCCCAAGGCTATCTTTTATCTTTTTGTTTATTTATCTTCGTTGTTCTGAAAGAAAAATCAGTGTAAGTGTTTTCATTATATGATTTGCTTTATAGTCAAAGTTGAAGTAAACGAAGATGTGGTGGAACAGTTAATTAACGTTCTGCAGCTTGACAAACTTGAACTATCTGAGAAAGTAGCTGAAATTGTCGCCACCCTAGCCAAACAAGAAAGTTATCGAGAAACTTTATCAGACCAAAAACTTATCGCCAAATTTTGTCAAATTCTTCAGCAAACAAATAAGAACAATTCCAATTTTAGTGTTGTCAAACAGACATGTCGTGCTCTTGGAAATCTTTGCTACGAAAATGGTGAGTATATTGTTTTAAAAATTTCGCTACCATAGCGATTGTGTTGATTGTATTTACTAAATTATTCAGATAAATGCCGCAAATGTGTTCTGCAAAACAATGGCTTGAAGACCATAACTGATGTTGTCAAGTTGACCATAAATTTGGGTAATGACACGAAAACTTCCGAATTAAGATGTTGTGCTGTTGGACTGTTGCTGAATTTCGTTGCTGGTTTCGAAGAACTGGATGGAAAGGTGATAGCAGGACTAATAATCTTTGTTGAAAAAAATTCCGCGTTCACGTTTTAGTTTAAATTTTCAGACTTTACGATCTGAATTGTTGGACTTACTGGGAGACGTACTAGACTGTGGAGTTACTTCTAAAGATAATGAATCTGCAGCAGTTCACTGTTTGATCATTTTTGGCGTTTTTGCTGAAGCAGGTATGTTCGAGATGAATGAAAAGGATGAACTTGACGTGATTTAAATTGTAATGAACATTCTTCTGATCATATAGTGTAATGGGTAGGATCAAAATATGAACTCTTTGAAAAATAACTTTTGTCTCATTCCAGTTTTGTTTCACTATTAAAAATGAGGAATGATTATTTTTTAATTTTTATAGAAATTTTCATTTATTAGGCTTCGACAATGTAGCTATGTTACCCAGCCTCTGGTAATTATTTAATATCGATGTAGGGGTGGGGTGAATATTTATTGGTTTCCCAGCATGAATTTTTCATCACGTGAAAGCAGTAGTTAAATCAAATTTATTATTGAACACTTCGCCCATTTGCGTCTAGTACAACGATATGCGTACGTCACTCGCGTAAATAAGTGACGAGTGGTAAGTTGTAATTATTATTATTCGTCTTATTAAACAACGTTTAATTTCTTCTTTACTCATGAATCATGATTATGTTCGTCGTAAGTAATATTTAATTTACTCATCACTCATCATTATAAGTACCTAAATGATTAATAATTTATTTTCTGTTATCGTTTATTTTTTATTTTCTTGAAACAAAATATATCAAAAACGTATTTGTTAAAGTTTTACCATGACCTAAAATTTCAATAAACTATTAATGATAATTTTCCTCATTTTATCCTATAGTTATTGAACTAGTAAAACGGCAGTATTTAAAATTAATTTCTTTTCCCTCCCTTAATAACCACCCCCCAGAATAAAATTTTATTTATGTCGCCAGTTGATAACTTCAGCAACAAAACCTAATCCTTTCTATTGTAATGCCGGTCGCTTGACCGTTTTTCCGCGCAGATCCTTCTGAAGATTACTTGTTCAGAAAGAGTGCACTGTTTAGAGTTATTTACACGAACTGCAATTTTGCTTATTTTCATAATTTTTGTCGTTTTTTGATAGACAACGAACCAGTCTTGAATGAAAGACTTTGCAATACTCTCGTCAAAATTTTGGAACAGTCTACATCTGGAGAATTGGTTGAATTTTGCATTGAACTAATGCATTCGCAGTCTGAGCATGGTGAGCTAAATGTGTATTTTAGTGGATTAAATTTTCTTATTGATAGGTTCACGTCTTCATTTTGTTCATTTTTAGCCGCGGTATCCCTAAATTTAGCCAGAGCTGGATTATGTGAATTGTTAATTCAGCTATTAGAAAAGCACAAAAATCTTGCTGATGATATTGATACGAGAAACTTATTTAAAATGGCTTGCGATCTTATCATTATTATTCTAAATGATGGTAAGTGATTAGTTATGAATTTAATTTGTCAAAAAAAAAAATCGGAATTCTATGCTGTTTCGTTTTTCTAGACCAAAGCATGGAATTGTTATTCAAGAATGGTAAAGGCACTGTCTATCAAAGTGTAGTCAGCTGGTTGTCGAGTAATGTTGAGGAACTTCAAGTGTCTGGAGTCTTGGCTGTTGTCAACTTTGCTAGAGCTGGTAAAATAAATTTCTTTAATGCCGTCCAACATAAATGTCTGATTTATTAAGTAATTTGTTTGACGTTCTTGCGATCAATTTAGATAGCCACTGCATTGAAATGGTGAAACAAGGTATTAGCAAGAAGTTAATCGCCATTTTATCGAGAAACAATACGGATAAAAGCGATATGAAACTTCAACACGCCCTACTCAGTGCACTCCGGTAAAAATAATTTCTTTAATCGTTATCGTATGGTACTCATCAATTTTCGGTATTAATTATTGCGGTGCGGTTACAGAAATTTAGTTATACCAGATCAAAATAAGTCAGTTGTCATTAAAGATGGATTATTGGAAACGCTGTATCCGATGATTTCCATTACATCGTATCCAGTTGTGTTTAAATTACTTGGAACTTTCCGAATTGTTATCGACAAACAAGGTAAATCTCAATTTTAAGTCTCCCCTAATTTTTACACGTTTATCATTTTGTTCTCTTTCATGCAGACAAGGTAGCGGAGGAGTTGGGTTGTAAGAAAGATCTTATTTTGAAAGTTGTCGAGTGGAGCTCAGCGGATCATCCTGGCGTTCAGGGAGAAGCTGTACGATTTCTAGCTTGGCTCATCAAGAATTGTCGGTAAGATTGGTTAGACATATAGTCTGATCATCATAAGATGTTACTATAACCCCATCTTTTACCAAAATTGAAAAGTTTTATGGAAAACTTGGAACAATTTTTGAAAAACCCATTTAACATGAACTTTCGAAATTTCTTATATTTATTTGAAAGGATATTTCATGAAAAATATATGTATTTAATGGAGTTTTGGCTGTTTTGGAAATGCTGAGTTTAACTTTTTCACTAGTTTTTTCTGACCGCTTTCAAGTCCCTAGTGACAGCAAATGAAAGTTTTTGCTCTTTTTCTCGTCTTTTCCAATTTAATACATTTATCAAAGAACATGTTTTTAGACTTGCTGATTTTGAATTTCTGATTAATTTTAAAATTGGACCACTTTTTAGCCTCTTCTCCTATCTGGAAACTAATAGAGCTTTTCCTGTTTCATGTTTGGAGCAGTTTGTGAAAGACTACGTTTGTTAAGGTTCTACATTCAAATTTAACATTTTCATTCTAGACTTTTTGTGGAAGGTATTTCTAATATTTACTCTATTTTTTATGTATCCTTTGAATGAGCGCATTTCGTTCGGCATAGAGTTTTAGTCTGACATGTTTTTCTGGTAAAATTACTCCTCAGTTCTTTAAGAGTTTATGAGATGGATATTTTCTCAGTTCTAGTCCTATTTTTTAGCATGCCAGGTCGAACAAGAAATTTCTCAAAGACATTCAGTCAAGCATCTTTTGCGAAGATGATAACAGCATGGGTTCACAGAGTCCTTAAGCTCATTTTTCTTAATTGATGCAGAATCAATCTTTTAAAATTCAAATATGGACCCATAAGTTGGTATTCTAAAATGTGTATGAAAAATTTAAAGAAAGCTTGAGTGTGACTGGAGAGTTAGTTATATTCATATTGGTATACGTCTCTATATTTTGTTTATTTTTTGATAGAACCACTTTTACACTCTCTGTTTATCCCCGCCCCCAAAACAGGTGTAAGACCAACTTTTCATAATTATACTGAATTATTGATTATATAATAAATAAAAAGAACGATGGGTCACCTTTTTTTTAATTTACTTCTTCATAACTGCTATTTTGCTTGTTTTTAAAATCCGTTTTCATTCTTTTGCCCTTTAACCTTCAAGACATTTAATGTGAAATACCATTCTTTCAAAAAATTGGAAACTTGCTCCGTTGGGTCATAAATCAATTTGCCATGTTTTTGATTTTGAAGTATGTGAGAATATCACACTGTTTTAATGCAAAATTCATCATAATTCCATCGGGCGGGTATTGTGACTAGTGATTTATATAGCCATTAATTGACCTTCTTTCTTAGAAAAAGGCTACCAGCGTGAACACCACAATAATGTTAATAAATCACTTGCCCTATTGTAAACCATATTTATTGTTGGATTTGAAAGGATATAGCTCCACGAACCGATTGTTGACCACTAAATATAGGAATACTTTTCATTAAAATTTTCGTGGCTTTGAACTTGAAAGTTTCATTTTCTATTTCGTCACAATAATATTGATCTGGATGAGCACTTTCATTTAGTTCATTGTTTCTTTACTTTGGAGTAATTTAATGGAGCTGTCTTCTTCGTTTGGATCGACTGTGCAATAAGATTATAGAATCAAGTGATGTGTTGATAAGGATGAATATGTATTGATGTGATAATTAGGTTTAATTTTAGCTTTTTTATCATTTGGTGCCATAAAGTTTATGAGGAATTTTTCAAAGTTATGAAATACTTAATTTAATTTTCTGGAAAAAAAAATGAAGGGTGATTATAACGTTGTTAAAATAGTCGCTAATTTTTAGTTTAGTAGTTATTGGGCTTCAAATTTCGACAACGTAGCCGTTTTACAGTACTCAGAAATAATTTAATATCGAAGGGGCGTTTGGATCCGGTGGTCAGTGGTTTTTCAGGATTCATCTTTCAGTCACCTGTGACAGCACCAGTTGAACCAACTCGAAACACCGCCATGGCTGATCTCAAACTGTCACTCGTTTGATTGGATTAAACAATCTATGATACATGCTAGTTTCACCATCGTCAACTGATTTGATTTGTCATAGGAACCAAACATTATTGGATGTTATGATCGAGTGCAAAGCGCTACCAAAACTAATTGACATGATTGTCAGCGATCATGAAGTTATGCAAAATGAAGCTTTACTCGCTCTTGTCATTTCGAGTTCAGTGCGTTTATCCGAAGTTGAGAAAATATTTGTCGACGGAAAAATTGGAGAAAAAGTTGTTCGCTTGGTTAATGAACGTAAGCCGAAAAAAGAGGTATTCTCGAATGCCTTAACGTTGATCCGTCAATTATGTTCTTCAGGTGAGTTTTTAATTGCGTGCTTTTATACGAATATTTTCTGAGAGCTTTTACGTGTATATATTCCTCACACTTGCAGCTACACTGAAGCAACATCTCAAACAATGTGACGTTGCTAGTTCCATAAATACGTTCTTAAATAATGAAAATTCCGTTGTCGACTACAAAGACGAAGTTAGCCAAGTGACTAAGTTACTTGAATGTGGTTAAAAATATGTTATCAATAAAACCAAGTTAATTTTTTGATTTCTTTTTTCTTTTTTTTTTTTCAACTTTCTTTTTCTTCCGGCAAACTTTTTTTCTTTCTTTGCTATGTATTCGTGCTAATTTTAAATACCTGGCTTTAAAGAGCTTATGTCAGTAGAAAGAAGTTTCATGTTGTTATAATGTTAATCTTTTTGTCTTCTGTGTTCAGTTTTTAATAACTGATCGATGTCTTTATAGAATTAGTGTGTTCGCATTTAATTTAGTGTAAATGTCAGCGACATCTACAAAATCTGGTGATTATTCGAGTACAAGAATTAAAATTCTAATTCAAGAATATGTATTTTCACCACAGTTGTGTTATCTAGTCATTTTGTTTGTAATTTTTCACCTTTTCGTCGATATTTATTTCAACAGAATGCTTAATAAATTTTTGTTTTAAATGTTAAAGTTCAATTTTTCAATTACGAACTCGATGATCTTATACTTTAACATAATATCATTTGAGCCAGTTTACAATAAAATAAAAGATACGAAAACAAAATTTAATACATTGTAAAACAAACAAATACAATCACAAAAAAGTTTAATGATAAGGCCGATGAGTCTGACAGAGAGGAGGTTACTGAAGCAACGATTAGATATAAAAGTGTTAGCATTAAACGATAAATTTTTGCATGTACGTCTTGGCATTCATTCTTGGACGAGATTTTGGAAGAAGGAAGGAAGGTAACGGAGCCACTGAATTTATTCCACTTTTTTCCACGTTTGCTGAGGATTTTGGAAGAAACAGTGAAGAGGAAAAACAATTTTTGATTTTTAAACCACTACCACCATAAATTGAAATGGGTTCACATTTTGAATAACCCAATTTGTGGTAGAATTCTTCTTTATCGCTTGTAGACAAATAAATCACAGACTTTCCTAGGCTGCAATATAAAAAAAAAATTAATACATGAAGAAATTGGTAAAGGCCATCGAATTGGGCAGAAACGAATACGATGCTAACGTTTTCAAATACTTTTCTGTTTCTTGCATGATATAACGTCCCCAACCATTACCACGTAATTTTTTTGCGATCACAACTGCAGACAAACAATATAATATGTTACTTCTGGAATGTAATTTAATCGGGAGAAAAAATATTCAACGAATAAAACAAAACCTGATTCTATGAAACACGCTTGAGGGAAACGATGCATTGGCGATATCTTGCTATGACCCACAACTAATTCTTCAGAACTTTCAGAGTCCGAAAGTAATAATATCAAAGATGTTGGAAAATTGTCGCATGATGCTTTGAGACTATGCATTCTGCATTCAGAGACATAATGTTACTGAATCAACGTTAAACCAAGAGAGAGTGGAAATTACTATAATGAGAATATAACCTGGCTGCTGTGCTTCGAGGCCATTCTTCATTGATTAACTTGCAACAGTCATCTAAATACTTCCAGTTATTATGTAGGGGAATGACGCTGGCTCTCTTCAATTCCATTTAAATGTTTATAGTGTCTATGATACAGCTTCATTTGAAAAACAAGATGATGGAATTAAGCACTAACATGTCAACGTATTTAATTCAATCATACCAGATGCAATTAGTGGAAAATTTCAAATGTAAATGACTGACAATATACTCATCGCGTTGAATTCAGATCTTAATTAGGTTTTATTAAATTCAAGCATTCAACTAGTTTACAAAATATCGTAAGAAAGAAAACAAACTTAGAAATTTACTTTCCTAATTTTAAAATACATATTACATACTCTTGTCTCCAACTCGGGTTAAGGTCTGAGACAGGAAAATGTACCATTATTCTTTCTCTATTTTCTTTTTTCTTATCAATTTTTCATTTTTTTGTGATAAAAACTTCGATAAAACAATCCAAAGCTATGTTTTATTTGCCAAAATTAACGACAACAAAGGAAACTATTCCGCTTCTTTTACGTAGATTTCTCTCTTTAATTGGTTCATTTATCTTAAAAGAGCGGAATAGCACCTCATGCTTCTGACCTGACGTCGACTCAGTGTGGCAAATAAACAAAGCTTATGTTCTCATCCCCTCTAACATTCCTATGAGTATGTATAGTAGTCCCTACTCCACGTGCGAAAACAAAAGATATCGGCGGCCAACGAATAATCGGTATTTTGCATAGATATGCAAGACATACTAATTATAATTCTTTAATATATTTCGGTAAAATGAAAAATAATGTATTTGTCTATGTGGTCGGTTCTGTTTTAAAAATTCAAAGTAAAACGTAAATTCATTCATTAGCTTATGATAAATTTACTCGTTTTCTGTACCGTTGATTCATGGATTATATTTATATTCTGTTCAGTCAACGCGTTGAATGAACTTGCAGTAATTTAAAGCCATCTATTATGAAATTCCGGGCTACTCTTATTGAATTAGCCTGTATGCGGCAGTTCTCTAGTTAGTTACTCTTTTCTCTTTTGTTTCTTTGATATTTCTTTTTTTTTTGTCTAATTGCGCAATAGCTTATTACTTATTCATTCACTGTATAAAATTTATTATTTTTTTTCATTACATTCGAAGAAGTTTGACCAATGTTTTCTTACGTTAATGTCATTGAAGTTCGTCGTTCAAAAATTTTTACAATCATAAGAGTTGATGCATCGTTGTACAAATAATATGTTGCGCCTTAAACTGAGAAATAATATTGTTCCTATTCTTAGTAATTTCCTTTTAATACGGTTTCCGATTTTTGCAGATATCATTCACACGCTATCGAAGTTATCAAAGACGTGTGTTTTACGTATTTGCGAAAACCGGCTTTATTTTATTGTTCCGGAAGATCATAGCACCCCCCATAGAATTTCAGTTTGGTGCATTTTACATAAAGATGAATTTTTTAATACTTACGTCATGGATGGAGACAGCGTAAAAAAGGAAATTTTCCTCGAATTTCCCTCTGGTACTTTTTCATTGGCAGTGGAATTGCTGTGCAAATTTTTCCTTCTGTCTAAACTATCTTTTCATCTTTTCAGATATGTTATCGTCGTCGCTCAGCTCGGTTAAAGCCGGAAACAATGTATTATCTTTGAAAATAAAACTGACTGATAAAGTTTCACCTTGTATAACCTTAGAATTGGAATTGGTGCGTATTGTTGGATGAATATTAAATCCATTGTTTCCATTTATGTGACCGAGTTAATATCTACTTAGGCCTCTGTTACCGGATCGCAAACTTGCATTCACGATGTTCCTGTGTCAATGATTAACAAAAAAGAATGGGATGATTACAAAGAACCAATGATTACCGATTACAATGTTGGTCACTTCATAATTTCTTGAATTATTTAAATGTATCACTGAAAGGAATAATTTTTAAATTTTGACTTGTAATTACGTTTCAGGTTAGTATCCAGATGCCGAGCACGAAAATAGTGAAAAATATTGTTGATAAACTGAAGAAAATAAGTAGTAAAGTTACTATTACAGCTACTAACAAAGGCACTTTTTCTATGTTAGGGAAAACAACATCAGCATCCATTGAAGTTCATTTTAAAGATCTAATTGTGAAGAAATTATCGGACGCGGGTAAGTTTAAGAGTATCAATAGTGTTCGCAAGCAGTAATTGATACATGTTTTTTTCATTCTTCATTTCATTTATAATATTTTTGTTTTTATTTTTTAACAATTTTGAGTTTCACAAATTTTAGCTCCCTCACCTTCAGCATCTGTATGTGTCGAAATGAAAAAGATTTCTCATTTTTTAACTTGCGATTCTATCAATGCGAGCGTAATGATGTGCAACATCGTCGCCGAACACATGCTGCATATGAGTTTAAGTCACAGTGGTTTCACACTGAATTATTACATGATGGCGGTCGAAGAGTAATTTCAAAAAGAAAAAAACGCGGAGAAAATAATGAAGGTGATATTTGTATTTGAATGTCCCATCTACATATCGAGCAGACGGAGCCCAAACAAAACAGAATAGCATATTCATATTTTCAAAAAAAGAAAAACACATCAGAGGTAACAAAAATAGTTTTTTTTTAAAAAATAGGTTAAAATACACAATTACATACACACAAACAAAAAATTCAATTAATATTTTTTCAAGCATTTATCACAAACTCTGACTGGACTATCCCATCCACGGTGTGGCACTGCTATTTTGCACGCCGAACATTTGGAACAAACACCTTCTCCACAGTCTCGACAGTGATGGATGTTCCGAATGTACGACCCGTCAGAATTACGAAATTGAATTTGACATACGTTACAATAATGTACACGGTCATCAGGAACCCAATATGTAGGTCTAGCCGAATCCTTAATCAAGCCTATGAAATAAAATAAAATGCGTTTAGCAACTGACAGGTGTCAGTAACAAAAGTACAAAAAGTTGGGGAATATTACTTTTGGGATAATGAAGAACAGATGCCACTGAAGAAAGAGTGTTGACAACCGCTTCGGATACTTTTCTCGCACGTATTTCTGCATCATCAGAGCTGAGGTCACTCGATAAGCTGACCTGATCGGATCCTAAAGGGAAAAAACATCAACTTTTTAATGCCATGTAATTATTTTAATAAAGTGACGTCTTATTCTTTAATTTTTTTTCTACTCCAGATAATGCCAAGCAGTTAAGAATACATCTGTTTAAAAAAATTCACGATTTTCAGAACAGATTCTATTTTATACAATACACAAACCTAAAAGAAAAATCTTTTCATTGAAATCAAAGCATCTTTATACTAAATTCGACTTTTCTTTTCAAATGTAATGCTCTATCTTCTTACTACACTGTAAACGATGGAAGCTGAAAAATCAAATTTTTTATAACTTTCTTGCGTGTTGAGAATACACACGGATGTACCTTTTCAAATTCTTTCGGATAAACTTTTTTTTTTATATCCTTTCAGAAGGGGACAAAAATGTAAGGGCGCAAGGAAGATGTAAACTTGAATGTTTCCAAGTTTGCATAAATTCTGAGTGGAATGATGAGGCACTCATCTGAATTTTAAGATGGCAAAAAATTTGATTTCTGTTCAGTAAATCTGACTTCCGTTCAGTTAAAATGTTGTCTAAATCACAGTCTAATAGTATTAAGATACCAACCGGAGTCACTGATGCAACGATTGCAAACACGAACAGGATACGTCCAGCCTCTCTCTGGAACTGGTCGTTTGTTGGGCGAACAATTTTCGCAAACACCTTGACCACACGCACGACAGTGATGAAGGGTTCGCTCTTCGTCGAATTTACCTCGACATACGATGCAGTTCTATTGAAACCAAAGCACACAACTAAATTAGAGCACTGTTGTACGAAAACAGATTAGATATTTGTAAAATTATTTTATTGTACCGTTATTTCAGCATTCGGTACCCAGTAAGTAGGAGCAATTTTGTCAGCCACCCATGAACTGAGATACTTGGACGGTTCTGAACTAACGTTAAGGACCGCGTCTGATAAGTACGAAACGCCGTCGATAACACGTTGACCGGAGTTTTGTAATGTTTGGTAGGCGTAGTTTTGCTGTAATTTTGTCGGTCAATGAGTTAGTAAGCGAGAAAATTTAAAAAAATTAAAAATTATAGGAAAAGAAAAAACAGAAACGCTGGTTCAGAATTCATTTCTAATCATATTGGGGAAAAAGGTTGCTTTGGGTTCTTTTGCAGGCAGTCTATTAAAAAGCATTCATCGTACTCTTAATTTGTATTTGCGATTATCGCAAAAATAAATTGCAGCTTTTTAATGATAGTTCAGTCAAATCAGCATCAAAAGTGAAAAAAGTAAAAAAATTAGCCGACAAACTTCAACTATATAAGGTTGTTGGATGAGTCTTCTTGAAATACAATCTAAAAATTGCGCCCACCCCAACGCTTGTTTTTTTGTAGAGGGGGTATTTATCGCCCAAAATTGGGTTTTTTGCGTTTTTCTCCGCAAATTTTGATTTTGTGATAAAAACAGATTAGTATAAAACTGTTCAGCATAAAATTTCCTACAAAAAAGCTATACGTAGATTTTGTCCAACGCCCTTCTTCCCCTCTAAAGAGTCTTGAAAACAACTATTATTCAGTGAATATGTTCAACAGCATTATTGGGAGATATATAACTTGTAATTATCATACTCGTAACCCCAGTACATATTTTTTATCCATCCACTCTATTTCCATAACTTTTTACCATCTCCTATACCTGCACAGTTTTTTGTCTGACGCCCTTCTTTCTCTCCAGAGAGTCTCGAAAATAACTATATTCAGCTGAATATGGTTATTTTCAAGACTCTCTGGAGCAGAAAAAGAGCGTCGGAGAAAAAACTGCATGTAACCTTTTTTGTAAGAAGAGGTTATGAAGGCGGTTCGGAAGTTTATGTTGAACAATTTTGTACGAACCTATTTTCATCACAAAATTGAAATTCATGGAGGAAAACCAAATTTTGAGGGATAAACATCGCTTCCACAAAAATTCAAGAAGTGGGGAAGGTGCAACTTTCAATATGTTAATCTAGAGCACTTACCCAACAACCATATAAAGTTGAAGTTTACGTGCTTTTTTTTTTCCTATTTTTTTAAGATTTGCCTGGACTACGAATGGAGGGTTACATTTTTGCTTCATACACATCAGTAGTCGTGAATCATAGAGAAGATAGTCGATTCAAATTTTACGGATAAAAACATCTAGACATTCAAAATAAGAAGGTAAATCCATCACCTGCAACACACGGAAAAAACAGCGTGATTCACATATTTGAGCCAGACTGACCATATATTTTTTAAACAGTTATAAGTAAAGTTTGTATTCTGTTTTGCTGTTGTGAGTGATTACGCTACGACACGCCTTAAAAAATTAATTTTCTTATTTTGAATAGAGTTTAGCATATTATATCCTACGTCGAAACAGAATAATTTTTTTTTCTTGCGACTGAACAAAAATTTTCAAAAGTAGCTTTGCTGTATAATTCTCTGAATGATTGAAAACTCAACATTAAACATATAAAATTGACATATTTTGAATGTTTAAAATATTAAAACTTGGAGTATTCGTCCGAAATTGTCGTTTATTTTCCTGCATAATTCTGACCTTACGATTTCATGAAAAATCATTAGTGCGCCAGATAAGAACCCATTCATATTAATGTACGATGGCATGGGTATTGGGTTGGGAGCTAGAGACTGTAAATCATATTTGATATAACCTACACATTTTAATGTCCCAGAATCAATACATTCATTAAAAATACTGATAATTTACTTTTTACTTGTGAGAGTGAAGAATACAGCGGAAAAATTTTCGCATTTGTGAGCCTTACAAAAAAAAAGTAACATGAGAGAATTTTTATGAAAAGTGAAATTAAATTCTCATGATCAACTGCACTGTTTTCGAATAGGCTTTCAATATTTTTGTTTTCGATCTATAAGAAAAATGGTGAATTTTTCTTTCACTTTTTTGATAAGTACACTTATTAGAAAAACAATATAGGTTACAAAGATCTGAATGGGAAAATACTTAATAGATTCAATCGACGTTCAAACAAAACATTTAATCGTTTAAAAACTGAGACAGCAAAATTTACTCACATCTGGCCAAACATGGTGTAACTCCGATCGAACGGCTTTTAGTTCGGGATCCGTGTTTCCAAACCAGAATTGGCGACTGCGATAAATTTCACCATGTTGAGGACATTCAATAAGGTACCTACGTAAAACACGACAGCGTCATTTGTAGATACACATTAAATACATGCATACTTCGCTTGACATTGACTATTCTATTCCAAATATCATCAACTTACCCTGACCATGCGTATCTTGCCAACGAAAACCACGAGGATTCCTTCGAAGAAACATACTGCGGTTTAACAACCACCTCTTTTCCATTTACATAGCACTGCTTACAAACATAGATACAGTTATCGTATTGATGCTCATATCTACGCACAAAATATTTTATTTTTAGAATCCTCTTTTCTTAGGAGAATCGATTTATACTGAATATGTAGACGCGTCATAATTTACGCACTTGCATATATTAAGACTGGAATGCGGTGCGTTTTCTTTTGAATGGCCCATGCTGCCGGAACATCTGCTGTCACACGACAGGCAACGCATTGGACACGTAAAATATTGGTCTGGGAACATCATTTCATTCGTCGTACTCGCAATATCGCCACAAAATTTATCATTTAAAGCCTGAACAGTATACACAAAACTGATGAAGATCACGAAATGGAGTAATCAAATTAAAAATTAGGCTAACGATAAGTGTAATTAATATTTTCCGACAGTCTTCATACTACCTGCCATTTCATAGCCAATGAAAAAAATAGCGTTAACGAGAAGTTATAACCATATACATGAATCGATGAATCATCAAACTGAATTCAAAGATTAAGTAGACAGATGTGTAAGGAAAAAAATTATGACGAGAAATTATTTTCAGTTATAGTGGTGTATCCAGAGGGGATTAGGGGGATAAATCCCGTATTCAGATTTTTTTAAAGTCAAATTTCACATAGTAAAATCAAAAATTCATAATCCGAATTACACAAAAATAATTATTTTTTCAATTTATAAATTCTCCTTCCTTCCAAAATGAATCCTGCATGTGGCCCTGGCTAGGACAATCGTTTGAGAAATATAATTCACGGTGTATGAAAATTTTCAAAAGTGATGTTTCACGAGATTCCCCTTGAAGAAAAAATGATTGGGGTTGTAAAGAAAAGACGGATCTTCCAAAATACACAACCCATAATTTTGATAAATGTTCGTAATACATATAAATTGAGTAAGTAAATATTGTATCACATATAAGAAGATGCGAAGAAGCTTACCATCGTTTTTCCGAGAATTCTTATATTGGCATAGGTACCAAAAAGAAATTGATACATTTAAACAGAATTAACCCTTCATTGTATTTTCTGAACTACTTACTTGAAATTAGTGAAACTCATTTTATTATTCTTCGTTTTATTATTTTGAAATACCCAGAATCGTAAAAAAACAACTAGCTTTTATGTAGTAGTGATTGAAATGAACGAGGCGAAGCTTCCTTATGTATCCATTCACAGAACAACTTTTCTAATGACGCTATTTTTCATAAATGACTAAACCAAAATTAATTACAAAAATTCTCAAATAACTATTTAAAGTTAAGCCCGACGTTGTAAAAAAAACCAGATGTTTTAAATTCGATCCATTTAAAAAAAATTCTGTTCCTCTACTATCATCCATGATTGATTTATATGTTCAAAAATTTTAATTTTTTCAGTTCAGATTACAAATTTTGATATGCAAGGGGTAAGGTCCGTCGCACATCTCAGCCAAACTACGTTTACATGTCGCTCAGTGGTTGCGATTCACTCATTGTAGCAATATGATGCGATACGTTTTCACATCCAGCAACGTCGTTGAAATTTGTGAAGTTGAGGCAAATTAAACAACATAGCTTTGCTTTATTTGATGTTTGTTCAATTGTTCATCTTCTTTATGTAGGAAAATAGCACATTTTTGCGTAGCTGTAATCTACAGGGATATGTGTTCTTTTCTTAAAAATTGAGTGATACATTGTCCATTACATTTTCTGAGGCCCTGAGTTAAAATTTTCAGTTCATTTTTGAATTGAACCATTCATTATGGGCTCCTGTGACCCAAAAAAAAGGTTGGGATGATTTTTTCTCAAAAAATTAAGCGATACATTGTCGATTGTGTTTTTTGAGGCGCTGAATTCAAATTTTCGGTTCATTTTCAGATGGAACTACTCATTGGGCCCTTTGTGACTCCTAAAAGGGATTAGGATAATTCTGTCTAAAAAATGAGTGATACATTGTCGGTTACATTTTTTGAGTCACAAAGTTCAAATTTACAATTAATTTTGGGACTGAATCCTTCATTTAGCCTCCTGTGACCTAAAAAGGGTAGATTATGAAAAATTTTCAACATTTCATTGGATTACATAGTTGGATTTGTTTATTGAAAAACAAAGTTTCACTTTTAACATGTGTGATATTGATGTGGCCCATGTACACTTTTTTTGAGGATGGGGTCTTTGAGGATAACCCACTTTGTTTCAGTTATGGTTCTAGGATTCGGTTGCAACCCGCGAATCCTACTTAACTGTAATAAACCATACAATGAATTATCTACAAAATAATGAGTGAGAACGATGCAAATAATTTAGCTGAATACCATAAGACTTGAATGCAAAAGAAGTTGTAACATGCGATGCTTCGTTATTCAAAAATGGGAAACCAGTAGAACTTCGGCATCTTGAATGCATTAAAATAAGACTATCAAAATTGTTTTGAGCTTCGATAACAAATGTAGTGATGTTTCTTAGGGGATTTTTATCAAGATAACCACGCAATAGTGGAATTTAAAACCCATAGTATACCATTTAAGGTTCAAAACGTATTATTGTTTGATACCCTTGAAAGAGCATTCATTATTTTTTAAAACCGATTAAGAAATATGAATCGAAGTAAATGTATTATTGGTATCCACATGATTTTCGAGAATTTTATGAAAAAAATAAAATTAGAAGAAATAAAATCTGAAAAGAGCGAGAAGAAGGATATCTTTCAACTTGACAAATTGAAGACCATACGTCATACCCATAAATGAAGCGCAATTTCAAGCGATTCTACTAAAATAATTTTTTTCAATTTTTTTTTTCTAATTTCAACTTGCTTGCCACCGATGTCTTACTTTGAGGGCTAGAAAGACGATTCGAGCATTGCGTGAAGATCTGACAGTTGTATTCTCAAGTTCGGAGATAATCGCATTTCGGAGGTCCTTGAAATTGGTCGGAGGAACGAAAGTCTGCACACCAACGTAGCGTAGTGAACTGAAGGCTTCGATATCTAAATGCATTTGTGCAAATTTTGAACGAAGAACTTCTTCGGCACTTTCTGCCTTGGCTGGAATGCGTGCGAATTAATGTTTAATTATGAATAGTCTGGTACGAAATGAATAGGTACTGAAGAAGAATCTTGAATTAACTAACTTGATTTCAAAACTCTGGTATGTCTGGTTTCGTGGAATATGATAGCGGCAGGACCTAGCGAGGAGGTTTTTGCAGAATCCGTTTTTTGACTAACAGCTTGCAGAGAGGTGGCGAAGTGGTGGGTATAGGCTCTAGAGGCAGTTCCAAGGAATGTAAAAAGATCACGATGTAAACGCTCAGAGCGTGTACGATAAATCACTATGTCCGATATAGCTAAAACCTAAAATAAAGGAAAACGTATCATTTAAAGAATAGGAAACTTGAGTATAACAATACATTAAAATGAATAGTTGATTTGAAATTTTAGATTAAGCCGAATATTTTGAAACCAATAATTAAAATAAATGCGACTGAAATAAGAGAGAAAAAAATCAAACATACTGCAAAAAATTCAGTTTCAATAACATTCAATTAGATATAGATAATTTGAAGCGTGTGATTTCGTACAGAACTATTTTTTTCAAATTAATGGATTACTAAACGGCAAAAATTTTGACAAAAAAAAAAAATAATAATTATAATAATAATAACAATAATAATAATAATAATAATAAAAATGGAAGAGAAAGTAGAAACAAGTAATGAAAACTAAATACTACTATTTTTTTCTCAAATTTCACCTTTTTCCAGCAAACTGAAACCCGAAAAAAACTGTATGTACTCTTTTTTAAAATGGAGAAAAATTAAGATTTTTATAATCATAGGTCAAAAAGTTGACATTCAGCAAAAAATTTTTCAAAATATTTTAACATCTCTTGCGCATAAATTTTATTTAAGTCGTATGACTAAACATTTGTATTTTTTGTCATTTCAATTTTGAAATTAGGTAATAAAAATATGTGGGAGAAATATTTACCTAAATGATCGACTTTTGAAACTCTGCGATTAATGTATCCTTCAATTAGCAAAACAACCGTGTATTAACAAGAAATTTATTTTTTCAGTAGATTTTTTCTTCGACTGAAGTTTCACATACGACAGTGAAACACTTTCAGATTCATGAATATTAAACAACACGTAATCTTTTTAAATTATTCCTAAAATTTCAAAGAAACCAACACTTTCTGATTTGTAATGTCATGAAAAACATCTCATGCTATCAGGGTTAATAAGTTTGAAGGTATTCATCAAAGATAATATAATTTCTACATCGTCTATTTGTTTAAAAAAAATAAAAAATCATTTTTTGACATTTTTCTTCATAATTTTACGTTTTTGAAAAATACATTTCACATCAAACAAACCTTCAACAGTAATCTAGTTCTCTGATTTTCATTGTGCGTCGATCCAAGGAGTCCTTCGGTGTCAACACAAATTACATTTAAGTTCTGATCATACGCCACCCATATACCAATGGTACAAGAATCCTGGTCGCTGGACGTACGAAATACTTCATGTCCATTGAAAAAACATTCGTTCAGTGTGAACGATTTTCCATCACCTGTGTTACCAAATATGGAGACAACTTTCACTTTGGCATTTTCGTCACATTTCAAACACGTTAAAAACTCTTCAGGGCTTGAGAACTAGAAAATGAAGACTAATAGTCAAATAAAACTCGCGGGCAGTGATTTGTGCATCAGGAATACAAAATTATACCTTCAATTGTTCTTTCTCATTCAGTAACACGAAACTTTCGCTGACGTTATTTTTTTTACCTACGGTTTTCATACTGTTGATATCCAATTTCGAACATTCTAATTGAGTGACGAGATTAGAAAGGTCTACACTATGAGTATGATTACTCGCCAGTGACTGATTCGCGTTCAGTATTAACGATGGGTTGTCAATAGATTCCATAATAGCGGGTGAGACATTAGCGAAGTTGTTTTTCAGTGATGACGGGTAGTAATCCGGAAAGAGATCCATTATAGGTGATGCGTACAAGCAGTAACGTAACACTCGAAACTAATAAGAACGTATAAATTTAGTTTTTAATCTAACGCAACAAAATATAAGTAACTAGGAAAATATCGGTTCAAAATCGGAAAAAATTTTCCCTCAATAAATAGGTACTTGGTAAATATAAATAATCTGATGAGAAATTTTAAGTATCATGACATCACACATTAAGGAAATAAGCATTCAATGATTCGCGGAATTTAAACGAATTAATAAGATCATCAAAGAAAATGAATCAGGTGATATGAAAACTTATTGTAGATAGAAACGACAATATATTTACTACCTGCAATTTCCTTGTTTGAAATTACGCAGTAAGGCGAATAAAACTTCCTATAATGGAAAGATTATCTTCAACGCATGTCAGGGACTTTAAAACTGCAGCGGATAGTCTTCGTAAGTAGTTTCCACCATATTTTAGTGACGATAATCGTGTTTCAATCATTTATTGTGAAAAATTCAACAAAATAATGATCAAGAATAAAACGTGAGAGCAAAATTATCTATTTATTATTTATCAAAAAAGAAAATTAATCAACATTCAACAAGACGAAGATAGACATTAGACAGACAAACAATGAGATAATAGATGGACTGGCTGACATACTATAGGTAATTTTTTTTTCTTTTTGTTGTGAGCCACGTTTGTTTGTTTACTTTTGTTGTCAGAAATGCTCAATAAAACCAAATTTTACCAATTATGAGGTGAACGGTAAACGTTCGTTTAAACTGGTTTAAACTTGTTTAGACGGTTCGGAGATGAGATATACTGATGTCTTTGATGGGTAATTTGGAAAATGGAGTACTTTTGGTTTTGAACTTGTCTCAAGTTTCAAATGATTCACCATTTTATTATTATTTTTTAGTTTATATTCTTTATTGAAATGAAAATATAAATAATTTACTACCATGATAGAATCTAAAATAGAATAGTCAGAATTCATCAGAACTTACAATTATAGGTAACTCATTTGAGTAGATATTTGGATTTGATAATGAATTAAATAAAAAAGACCAGACGAATTTCCTCTTAAATTGGTGTAAACCTGGTAAACAATTCATAGATAACTGGTAAAAAAATTAGGAGTCTCCCCTGCTAATTTTAGCGGTACTTTAGTGTTCTCACAGCTAAAAAGCAGTGCTAAATTAGCCGTCACTCCTAATTGGCACACTTTTTACGGCTAATTTAGCAGTGAGACGTTACATAGCTGCGTATTAGCCATTTGCACACTTTTTATGGCTAATTTAGCAACAAGACATTGCATAGCTATGTATTAGCCGTAAAAAGTGTGCCAAATTAGGAGTGACGGCTAATTTAGTATTGGTTTTTAGCTGTGAGAATTCTAGAGTTCCGCTAAAATTCCCGAATTTTTTTACGAATTATTTGCCGGGAACTAATTGATGCGCGTGTAAAAAGTTCGTTTACTTAGCGTAATACCGTATAAATAAAATTTTCTCGAACGGACATTATTCGGTACTCGAGGAATTCTAGGATATTTTACAATAGTTCAGTCACCTATACCGTATACCTACCTACCTAACCAGGGCCGACAGAAAGAGGGGTGCAAAGGTGCACGTGCACTTTCTGAAAAATTTTTGCACGCCCTGGGAAAATTTACAAAAAACAAACCAAAAAGTGCAAATCGATAGTCCATAAATCGTTCGTCAATCGTTACCACCGTGGTTTATAGGAGAATGAAGTTACAATGTTAAGATTTTTTGTATAAGTAAGGGGATTTAGGAGCTTCCCGTTTGATTTTTTTTTAAATGTTGAAAATTTTCTAATTGTGTTGCACCCCTAGAAAAAATAAAAACTTGGCAACCCTATACCGAATCGTTTTCAGTTTTCATGGCTGAGATCGAATGAATTGAGCTATCCGAAAAACCTAAAATTCCCATCGTAATTTATGAATGGAAAACTAATAAAACAGTACCTAGAATATTGAAATTTCACATGAATTCAAACATATGGAATTACAATAGATTAATTTTTCGATTAAAAGAAACTAGAAGAGAAAGATTCAGACTACTTTTTTGCCGAGTTTCTGAGCCAAAATATTGTATTTCTTGATTACTTATTTTAACATTCAATTCAGGACTAACGTCTTGTCGTAATCTATTGTTAGTGCTTTGACAAATCAACATCACGTTCCAAATTCGATGAAATTTAATAGTTTGAAGCCTCCTTCGCCAACGAAAAATAAAAAATGTGCTCAAAATTAAAAATAGGAGTTTGATTCCTCGGTATTCTGAACAAATTTCTTTGTAATGGTCAGCTTTAGAAGCAAAAAAAAATGAAAGAATTCCAAAAACATATTTCATACAAAAATGCTCAATTTTTTCTTCTGGTTTGGGCTTCCATTCATGCAGAAAACTACAAATGATAAATTACCTTAAAATGTTGCCTATATCGAACATTTGCTTCAGGGGGAAATGCGGTTGATAGTAATTGCCCCCCTCTTAAAAACACCCCTGTTCATCATTTTGACGTATGGTAGCAAACTATTAATTCTACCCAAAAATAAGATGCTTGCAGAATAATGTTTACCTATGAGTATGATATCTTAGCAGAGAAAAACATTAAATTTTTATTGGCACATGAAATTTAGGCGGAGAGAATTGTCTCATCTCAAAGCCAATATGTATAAAGAAAAGACGGCTTTGCGGTAGAGAGCTTTTTATAGCCGCATGAATTTATCATTTTTATTATGTGCATATTTGTGCAAAATGCAAATGCAACAAACAAAGACGATGTTTTAGCGAATTTATTCGCAATAGGTACACCTTGTAATCAGAAATGGTATTGTTGGATTCAAAATAGTGAATCTTCTTGGTCGATCGCTTCTTCTAAGGCCTTTTCATTTTTCAAATGATCCCCCCCCAAAAAAAAAATATATATATATTATTTTTTAGGTATATTATTCGTTGGTGTGTAAATTTCTAACGCGATATTGAATAATTTTTTTCTTTTTTCGTCGTACTCATCGGACTCAACTTGTAAAATAATAAATTATCTTCTTCATCGCGAGGAAAACTGCATATTTTATATCGTTGTGATTTTTGAAAGGAAATTTTATTGTTGTTTTTCGCACCTTTTACGTACAAACGTGGAGAAACATACAAAATTATGTCTAGAAAAATTATATATGGGCTGATACTCTTTTCTTACTATAAAATTTCTCTTCAATTACTGTAAAATTACTGCTAAGTAGAATAAATCACTCAAGCTCTTCGAATTAGTGTATAAAAAAATATGCATATTAAAAAACATACTCTCTCGTAGTCTGGTAGTTAGTTGTTCTAAAATATTTTTTAAATCTTATTCAAATTATCGAATTCCTGTTATTCATGATAATTATTTTCTAATTACTTGAGAAAAAATATCCGAAAATTGGAGGGAGGGATTTTCTTTCAAACACTTGAATAGGTAGTCTAAAATAATAATATATAGGTACAAAAAATTTTTAATGATGTCATGTTTGGACAAAAACTGCATATAATTATAATTATGGTAATTTATATAATTTTTTCACCTTTCATTCGGGTTTTTCGATACGGATGATTCGAGAGAAAATGTTAAAGAGAAAACAAAATAAAGTGAAGCTCTTATTAACGTTATGAATTTTAATGGCCCAAAATTGGGAGAATCTGCTGTGTTCTACGAAAAAAATTGAGGAGCATTTTTCTATTAAATATGAAATTATCAAATTATATAGAAAAGAATTTAAGAAAATTTGTTTCAGAAATATATAATTGATGAAGTTAGTAAACCTCATTCACTTATGAGCGTTAATTTACTTTTTTTGTTCTAAAAATTTCTAAAAACATCAAATACCTATCTTCCATCTTCAATTGTTTAATTAAGTTTTACGAAAAATTTGTGGTTTAGTTATCAATCGAAGCTTGAAAATTAAATTCGCAGCGCGTGGATTTTAAACTTGAAAGTTTTAAACTCATAAAAATTTATTTTCGTAAAATTAACTTCCTCAAATAACAATATTTCAAAAATACTGGAGCTAAAATAGTAAATTTATATCGATGTTTCTTCAATAACGTGTCAAAATTGAATTGAATTTTTGGGTAGTTGTAACACTTGTAACTGTTTTGGGCGTAGGCAGGATTTTTTTCTATAAATTTTCCCCAGAACACAACCCCCTCATTAACGGTGGACACCGTTGATCTTGAATTGCAAGTTATTTTAGTTTTTTTTACTTTGAAAACTTTTTTTTTCATTTTGAAAATTTAGGGGGGCTTGAGCCTATTTGGGCTTCTGTCAACGCCTATGGTTTTGAAAGTAATTTGTTATTATTCCTATCCGAGTGGCTTTTGCAAATACAAGCTGTACAAGGCGCTGCAGCATGGCATATCTGTTGAATGTGTACTGTGTACGTATAAATAAAATATAAATAAAACGTATACGTATCGGGTACGTATTTTACAGATTTGAATCAGTGTAGTCAAATATAATAATATTGTGCGAGAAGTTTGAATATAGGTCAACGCACGTACCAACAATGAGCCATATTTGCTGACAGAAAATCATATAATAATCTTTATTTTCATGCTGTTAGAAAATATCAACATTGCTACTGGGCCTTGAATTCGGAAATATAACAGATGAAAATGCGGATGAAATGAAATCCAATGCAACTTTAGAGTCTTAAAAATTTTAATCATCAAAAATGTCAACACTGTTTTTACACTTCTCGACTTGCGGTGCGGCTTTGTTTCGTTATATTTATAGTCATTTAATCACGAACGTTCAAACTTGGTAACTCGGTGCTCGTGAAGTTCTCCATAATTTTTGAGTATTTTTGCCCTTAATTACTTCCTAATTGATGGCTTATGTGTGAATTTGTTTCGCAGGTTTTTTATTATTTCACTCACTCAAAGGTTTAGATGTTACAGTAGTTCGTGAGTGCGCAAGCTTCTCTCGATAATTATAAATTTGTATTTATTCCTTTCTATTGTAACGTGTTCTGCGATAAGCTCTGTATTTTTTTTCTTTCGATGTGATCCGAATTTCGCGTGTACATTTCCTACGTTGAATTTCGCTTGTGTGTTCATCGAGGTTCATGTGCTGCACACTTATTACTCCCTGCGATTTGTCTGAGTCGTTGTGAAACGTTATGATATACCGTTGTCTACGGTTCAGTTTCATCAGTAATTTCGGCGAACTTTAATACTAGGTAAGACGATCGTTCCACGATTAATTTTACGTAGCCGTGCCTATAATGCGCCTATAGGCGTAGGATTTCTAAATTTTTGTATCTCATCAGTATCAGATCAGATGTTTATGAAATCGATGTTCGCTATCATTGTCGTTCCGTGTAGGTGTTATTGAGAATGAGGTGTACATTAGAAGACGTGGAATTAATCCAATAAAGTGGGTAGTGCTTTGCATATGGGTCGTCAGATTATAATTTGCCGGATGCATGTATGTGCATGGAATATTAGTAATTAGACCCCGACATGTATGTATCGTATCCATGTACATCCAAAATCCTGAATATTTGAGTATTCTCCCTCTCCGCAACTTGTGCATTTTATAAATTGCACTTTTGTTGTCTGTCGCCGATTGGGAAAGTGGGGATGAATAGTCCTGATGACAGTAATTAGATGTTAATTAATTTTAATTTAATTTTTTTTTTCTAAATCTTGCAATAAATTATTGTCCCATCAAAATTGCCGTATCGAAGGTGATGACAGAAGTCATCATGTACTCGCTTGACTTTTATGATTGTACATTGTAACATTAGAAATTAGAATAATGGCAGTTTCGCCACTCAAATAAACTCGTGGCTATGGGAGGTGAAGTTTCTTAAGTGGAACGCTGAGGGTAGGGGGATTTCAGTTTCACCGATCTGCAGTTGATTCGTTTACTCCGTATCTTTGATTTCTTCTTTTCTGGATGCACCACTATAGTTCATCTACTGCCGTATTGTATTGTACACTAATTAATATAAATTTATTTTGTTTTTTTATATTTTCGCCCCCCTCTTCCTGAGTTAGTAATATTGCGATGTCCTTGATTGAGTAAATTGTTCGCTGTTGTGTGTAGTAGAATAGAAGGGATATGTTGGGGCCACTCTCATCTGATTGTTGATAAATTATTTTTCAAAATTATAGAAATTTTTTATTTCTCATTTTCTTTGTAAAACGAAGTTATCTGGTTTCCATGCCGTGAAGACGTCTCCCTCGACGCTTGTTTATACCGAACTCTGTACCTAGTAGTCACATGAATACGAAAATTATTAGTAAATTTTTATCTGGTATTTTGATTTTTGATTAACACGTAGAGAAATTCTTTTCTGGTCAATGTTTATCACCGTCAAATTAAGAAGAAATTGGCTGCATTCTGTAAGTTTCTTTTCAATTAACGCACTTTCACGGTTCCTGTGCCTTTTTTTGAAGGCTTTCGTCAGAAGGTTGGCTCGAATGGTTGTTACGAATTAAAGCAACGATTGCTGGTGTATCTCATTCGTGTTGCTTGCGGATCATTTTGTGAATGTGACATGCTGTTGCTGTAGTTTTGTTAGATTATTCGTTCTGAATAACGCCAGACTAGGCGGTTTACTGTACCCCAAATCCTTTATCGTGATTAGAAGCCGAAATTGAAGTTTAACCCAAAGGCTTAAATTCCATTGTTTTTAGATGGGTGTGGTTTGTAAAGAAGGTAAAGTGGTGAAAAACTAGGATTCAAAAACTTGTAGAAAATTTTTTAAAGTTTTTATTGCCTGTCAGTGTGGTATTGCACTCGCAATCTTCGAATGAAGTACACAAAAAATATGGAAAATCGCTTGAGAATTGGACATTGTTCAAGCTTTGTACCGTTAATTTGATTTCTGTTTATGAAGTTCATCTTACTCGTGTATCTGAACGAAGCTACTTCGCCGAAACTGCTTTGAAAAAATTGTTAGATTGTTGAATATTGGAAGGGCGGATAATACTGTGAACCTTGACGCCAACAATCGAAAGTTTAGGACCTGCCCTTCTGGGACGAAAGTTTGAGCAGAAATTTTGAATTCTTGTTTGTACTGTATGAACCATCATCTTACTTCTGAATGGTTCTTTTAAAATTGTTTTTCATGAGGGTGTTCCGTACGAGAAAACATAAGAGAATATTATTTTGATGTATAAGAGAAATTGGAATAAAGCGTGCACATCGAAACAACTTATTCAAAATATAGAGGCGTAATTAGAGGGGGTAAGATAGGGCACTTACCTCTTTCAACCTTTTGAGAAAAACCCTCCTCTTTAACAACATTACACTGTCTTAAATTATATGGCACTGATCGATTCCTTCCTCCCACCTTATCAAAATGTTGAAATTAATTTATACCCTAAAGAATTAGAATATAATTGGTCCAAGCAAATGAACTCAAAAAATGGCCTAAAAACGGAATAATCTGTAGAAAGTTGAAATTTAGTATATACGTTAGCTTCATCATCCTTAACAGTTGCCTGAAATTCCGGATGTGAGAGATGCGAGCGTCTTTCCAGAGGAGGTGAAAATGGTGGCATAAAGTAGTTTTTTGCATTTATATTATTCAAAAATGTATAAAAATTGTTCTATACTTTTTTTGTTAGGAGCATTGTTTTTGCTGAAATTACCATTGAAAATACCCACCCAAGGTTTTTTTTACTGGGGCATTAATTGTAAGTTGGAGAGAACAGCTGGTCCAATTTTCATGATAGAGGTGTTGGAAGGAAGGTTTCACCATGTAGATGTACCATTTGAAGAAAAGAATCTATAGTCCCCTGGGTAAAAAGTTCAGTATTCTGACTCCCTCACCCCCTTAAAAATATTTTTGACATTTTTACCTCCCTTAAATATTTTTCCCTTAATATATTAATGTAACAATGTATTTCTACCCAATGACTCTCATATTTATATATCCTCGCACCAATGAACTGTTTCTCACCTTATATAACAGATTCCATTAAGTTGTGTGGACATAACCTAGGAGCCACATGGGAATGAAATGCGCAGTACTCTTTCACTATATCACTTACACCCACGTTCCAAACATGCGCCATGTTCATCAATAATCTTCAAAAAATTGTGCCAGGTTTGCTGACATACCATCATCACCTTCCAGGTAAACTTCCATAATCAACTAGAAGAACTACTTTGTATGAATCAAATAATTGGAGTAGGATCATCAATCATGTTATTGGTCAATTATAATATCATCCCACAATTGTCATCTCACACCACTCTCATTTCACACTATGTATTCATTCGCTACCGGATTCGCTGTCAATTAATCAAAATTTAGTAGTACTTCATTTCTGTCTTAACCAGCAAACATTAAGGGACTCAATATTCTGAGTCTGCAATGTTCAACTAAAAATAGTAATTTGTAATACATAAATGTTACTTTGAAGTCATTAAAAGTTTACTATAATTTTGTGAAAGTGTTTTGAATTTATCAATCGTTTTCAGTCTAAAATTACCATTACAGTCAATAATTCCACAAAATTTCACACTTCTGTATCACTGCTTGTCTGGGATATAGAGTACCAAAAAATTACAAAATTGAGGTGTAGCTATACAATGCTGTATCACATTGTCCAGTCGAATAAATGGTTAGAAAATGAAATGTGGGAGGAGGAAGAAAACAATGGAGGAGAATGAGGGAGGGAAGTGAGGGATTTTATGTAAAAGAGTTGGTTACTCTTAGCAAGTGGATTGTCCTAATTAAGAAAGGTTTTATGCTTTAGTGGAAGTCTGTAGCTTCCTTGAGTACAAATTCTCAGATTTTCCTTCAAGCACATCCTTCACTTTTTTATTGTTTGTTAACTGGAAAACAAAAAAGGAAAAAGCAAAAAAATATGAAAAAAATAAAGGTTTGTTTGTAGGCTGCCAATTGATTGTAAAAGTTATAATTTTGTGGTACTGCAAACTGGTAAAACTGGTAAATCGAAAAATATATTTCTGTGAATGTGCGAACACATTTCTTAGTTATTCATATCATTGAAATATAAGTTGAATGATATCTCTCGATTATTTGTGAGAACTGAGATGCAATACTTGTACAAAAACAAAAAATTTATCAATAATTTTCTCCATGGTATTGTTTTTTCATGTCAGTATTGTGAAATTATAAACATAAATTTTATCAATAAAAAAGTTTTTTGTCAAAACAAATGTTAAACTGATTGAAGTGTTTATCTCTCCCAAATAAAAATTAATTCTAAACGTGAATAACAAGTAGGTCATGATCATGAATCGAGCATCAATACATCATAATTATAACTACATCTAAAAACTTCTGTAAAATGAGAAGATTCCGCAATCATATTAGCTCTGTTTGATAGGGCTACACCAACTTACACCAACCTACACCAGGAGGCCGATTCCACAAATGTAGGAATGTTATACGATTTTGTGATAAGTTTTACTTGAATATTTGTGGAATATCCCCACCAGTGTAGGTTGGTAAGTTTGTGTAATCCTATCAAACAAAGCTATAATCTCTCATCAGACTTGATTAAACGTTAAAAAAAAAAAAAAAGCGAACTGAATTATTGTTGATACTAAATTTACAGGATTCTGGTTTGGTGGTAAATTACTGGTGATTGTATTTACAGAAACTGGTAACAGCATTTACAGAAAAAATGTATGAATATGATTCTAGTTTAACAGTTGTTGAGTGCAAATGGAATTCTGTTACTTTTTAACCAGTTTTATTAGAATCCGTAAATATTGGTAGCGTGCAAATACGACTAATAGCTCTATCTCTCTTTCTCAGGGAGGTTTTCTCTTGGATGGATTATAAGTCTGTAATCAAATTGCTGTGTGGAGGAAGGGCCTGAGGGTGATAACTAGTGTTTATTTAATGCAGTGAACACGTACAGTATAACTGATATAGACTACTAAAATACTGGTACATACTACTGTATCTCGTACAAATATGTACAATCTAATGAAAAATCAGTTGGTGGTGCTGAAATTCGGTAAAGGTAAGAATTTCACATCTCATGTCTATCTATATACTGTGAATAAAATTATTGAAGAATTGAACTTGTATTTTGTATTAGTATGGATGCATTATGCTGCCTTTGATTACTGTATTAAATACATAGATACCTATTAACAGAAAACAAGTATTTTCAATTGTGATTCATGCAAAAACTATCCGCCTGCAAAAAAATGTAGAATACTTTTTAATAGATTTTTTAGTGTTCCTTTAATTTTTTGAACGTTTTTTCGCTGAGATGCAAATTAGCAAGATAAACGTGGAAAACGGCTGTGCGTCACAAGTTTAACTTTCATGGAATATCGGACATTTCGGTGGTTATTAAGGATAGTGAAGCCATCTTTTATAACGAAATTCAGTTGTCTTTAAATTTATTTTTAAACTCTAATGTGCCTGGACTAAAAGGAGTGGTGAAGAATATGTGACATGTTTTGCTGAATAACGAATTCCTCTCCTATAAGTTTTATATTATCGATTGATCCATTTGGGTACTAATAATAACATTTTTTGAAAAATCAAGTCTTTCCCACCTTTTTGAACTGTATAAGATTTTTATCTGTGCTGATTTTCCATTATGCTTGCTAATGTATTTTTTGTAGCTCTTGTTTTGTTTTGAGTGTGCGCTCTTAATAAAATTATAAATGTTTAACCTATTTTAAAATTTTGATTAAAACAAGTTTATTCAGTTACTTTTGCTTAGGAATTTTACAACCTTGTTTGTTTATGATGATCTCAAATTTGAAAGTACATTATCAGCTCTGTTTGTTAAAACTACTCCATCTTATATCGGTAAGGATATTCCATAAATATTCTATTAAAACTTGGTACAGAGTTGCATAATATTCCTACATTTGTGGAATCGCCCTCCCTGTGTAGGTTGGTTTAGTCCTATCAAACAGAGCTATTATCTCTACTTTGTGCTTTATAAGAATTCAAGACATGTCCTTTGTTAAAAAATACGTTATGCCGAGACTGATGACCTAGATAATTTTCAAATGATAAATTTTGCTTAAATTTATAATACCTCAAAAAACGAAGAGATGTTTGGCGATAGGCACAAACCTAAACGTTGTTATTCAAGTTTCTTCGCTTTTTCAGCATGAATCTTTGAATTTTTCTGTATCTTACCATCTCTGCTTCCCATTATTTAGCGAAACCTTTGAGAATATTCTTGTTGAACTATATACGTTTGGTAAGATGTGCATTTTTCATTTTTTCGGTTTCTAAATTAACTTGATTTCACGAAGTTGCTTTGTACTAACCCCTTCGTAATTGTTCCATGTTTTTTTACTAGTTTCGTATATCGTCAATGTTTTATTTTTTTTTTACTTTTGTTTATGATCCATAAAATATTTGCAGCCGTTAAAAAAAATTCCGATAGTGAATGCTGCGGTCGTCGATGTTGATTCATTTATAGAGCTAAATAGCTAAATGCTGGTTCAGTAATTTTTTACTCGGCTGTTCGCATGAGAAAAAAGTAAATGGTAGGTAAATCGACATTTTTGTAGTTCCTCGGTTCATGAATAAAATAAATTGTTAGCATAAAATATCTACCATTTGTCGGAATAGTTCGACAAAAATTGCAGGATTACTTGATGAAAACCTGTCAACTGTAGAATATATATGGCAGTTGTCCTGCAGTTGCTTAACAGTGGAGTAACTCCGATGGATGAAAGATCTAATCCTTCAATGTGTCCATGTCTCATTCACAGAATTTAGTGTCATTAATGAGAATGGGTGTCTGCAAAGATATTACAGTTTTTCTGATACTTTCTCTTTCCTCCATTTCTCTCATTTCCAGACTTCTCACTTTCCTCTCCTTTTCTTTTGCTTTACCATAATTCATCATTCAATACTATTTAACTTCACATCGTGATTTAGGAAAAAATGTTTTTTAACAACTTTTCTTTTTTTCTTCACTTGGAAATAATATGGTTTAGTTTGTTTATGTTGCTTTCATTTTTTTTTAGTGAATTTTCGTTAGAAATTTTCAAAATTTTCGAATTAGGTATTTATTATATGCATTGTATTTTTCTACCATTTTTTTTCGTTCTAATTTACCTATCATTTTAGCAAACCTTTTTTTATTCACCTTGGCCAAAAAAATTTCTCTTATATAATGAGCGGATTGGATGATAGAGAATGCAAACTACACCGCATTCTCGTTTTTTTATTCGATTTTATTCTGGAAATTCCTTTCATTTATGAACAAGATTGGTGAATTGGGAAGATGTAAACCCCGTTTAAGAACGAAACTTCGAAGTTACATCAGAGTCCACCCGTTCATTTTTCATCAGAATAACGTTGCCCCAAAAATTGATGTTCGTTGATTCATTGTAAATTAAAAACGAGTGATTGGATTCGCCTCTTCCATTTTGAATAAATGAATTAGTTCAAAATTTTGTAAGTGAAATGTATGTAGATAATTTAATTTGCTGTCGCAAGAGAGTTAAGCTCCTGTCTTCTCACGCAAATTTTTCCACAGTTATGACAATCTCAGATTATATAATTGTGGTCTCTTTATTAGCAGAAAAGCTGATTCAAATTCGTTGGTATTTCTCAAGTGTCGATTCGTTAGTCGATTCGCATAATTGGCATTGTCAGTTACCGAGTATATCTCTCATGTCGATTGTTTGTGACACATGTTTTTTTGGGCGTGAATTTCACGTGACCGGTTGATGACCTTTGAGAATATTATTTTTACATCTCTCCCAGTTGAGACGGTTATCTGATGTATTCATATATGTGTGGTAATTGTGGTCTGTATGATTTGTGTTGGTCGTAAGGGGCAATTTTGGGCTTGAATCTTAGTAGTTCTTGTTTTCTTTGCTCCTCACTTCCTCAGTCTCCGAGACAGGAGTCTCAATAGATGAGATATGTATATTTTTGTGAACAAACTTTTTACTAATATTTGTTTGGTGATTTTCTTAGTCAGTACCTATTATGGATGAATATGAGCAGTAACCGGAGTTTAGACGAGACGTAATTCCACTTGAACTTTTCCTCGAATCTACATCTTTTTAATTCTAGATGATAAGTACCAGATCTTACACCTATGCTTTCAAGCTCTTGCAGGATTTCCTTCTTTTATATATGTTTACTACTGCTGGTTTCAACTGCCTCTAATAAACACTTCTAGCTGGGGGTTTGGTTTTTATACTCTTAGTTGGAAGTCGCGTTCGCTGCAAGAGACCAAAGTACTCTCAAGTGATTCTTCCGACCATTGGTATGCTTGTACGTTGCTTTTCCGAATTTTTTGTACTTCTGTTTTATTTATTGAACGGAGCAGTCAGATGTTTATCAAATCTATTGATGCATGTAAACAATCTCAGAACTTTCATCTGCTTCGTATGCCTTTTCTAAGAGGTTCCTCCAACGGAACTGTATTAGTGTGCCAATGAGGCAGTCTGTGTTGCCTAAAAGTTTCGACACGTTACTTGGTGTGATTGGAAAAAGTGAGGGCCTAATCCAGGGGCAGCTTCAGAAACATTATCAGAGAGGGAAAAGTGTTACCTGATGCACTCAGAAAAGTAATTTTGTATTACTCGGGACTCGGGAGAGTAATTTTTTCTCCCAGCATGACATTTGTAATAATTTGTAAATATTAATAAAATTTTCGATCCTAATAATTTTAACGCGAGTATCTTAGAGTAATTTCATTTTTTTTATAATTTCAAATCATTTGTCTCTAAATTTCACAAATTTTTTCATGATTACAATCTTTCCGATTGATCTTAGCATTCCTGTATACAGTTTGCGTACTAAGATGAAATGTCCTTAAACCTTAGATTATACAGATGTATGGATAGGCCCAGTTTGACCGACAATGTACTGGCTTGAGGTACCGATCCTGGTGTCCTAGCTGATTGAGCTCCATCTCCCAGTTTCCAGTTTTACTCTGAAATTTATAGAAAAAAAAAAAAAATTGGGAGAATTTTTTTTAAATGTGTCGGCAACTCTGGAGCATTAAATGGAAATCCAATAACAACGAAATATTAATAGAATTTTAAAACTGAACAAAATCAACATCTGTTCCTAAGTTTATGATTAAATGTACCCAAGCCCACTCCTAAGTTATTTCTCTGAGATCAGTTTTAATAAGTAAATTAATTTTCGTAGAAAACGTAAATACCTACTTGAAAAATGTTCATCTAAAATTTTTTTGGTGAACCTATACTCATCCTGTATCACTGTCACGATTTGGAATTTCATATTTGTAGTAAGCCTATAATTATATGGATTTCCAGCAGCTGTATCTTGTCATTGTTAATGAAACGTGCTATCATTATAAAACCTGTAAATAGGTATAGATTTTCTGTATATGCGCTGTAGGTATTTTTTTGTCTGTGGTGTAGGTGATTATAAAACTATCCAAGATTTGGCTAGTAATCTCGTGAAATCAAGTGAAATATCTGTGCTTGAATAATAATAATAATAATAATAATAAAAATAATAATAATCATAATAATAATAATAAAAATAATAAAAATAATAATAATAATAATAATAATAATAATAATAATAATAATAATGTTGGCACAGATTTTTGTGTTTACCTGAGTATCCATTCATCCTCTATATGATTTGAGGTGTCCAAAGTTGAATGGCTCATAATATCCGACCTTCATGTATTTTGGTATTTTAATGCAGATAACATCATAGTATCCTAATTTTAAAGCACCATGCAGCCAAAAACACTGATATGCTATTTTGTCTCGAAGCTACCTCATACTTCGAGAAGTCCTATTTTCTGACTTAAAATACCCTACTGCTGAATTTATCTTTAAGTCTGGTTAAACATCTTGTATATGACAAAACTTAGTTTACCTTGTTTTCAAATCACATCGGCAAATTAGTCTATATTAATTGAATGAATTATAAGTGAAGTAGTATTGAAAGAAGAAAGCTTAACGTTTCAATCCATAAGGGGATCGAATCTTGAAAGAACGAACAGCAGAATTATTTTAGAAATAAAATATAATACAATGGAAAAATTACATTAATAAAGTGGATGAATTAAGTACAAGGAAAAATTGTATGAAAATTATCTGTAGGCAATTTAATAGAGGAAACTATATTTTAAATTTCTATGTCTCCACCTATCAAATTTTTGTAATTGAAACTGGTTGATTTTGGTGTGAAAAACCCTTATTTAAAACTTTAGGTTCCAGAGTTTTTCATTTTAGTTGAATTTGAAAAAGGAAAGTTGGGTAAAGTGAAATAATAATTGTTCTATTATAGATGAGGATGGACCAGTACCAAATGCTCACTATATGCAATAGAAGGCACTACATGGCCTTTAATGACAGAGCAATGCAGTCATCTGAACAGAACTTGTCTAAAGTTTTGTCGATAACACAACAAATTTCCCTTTTAATTTATGACAAGAAGTCCATTTAATCATATTGCCAACAATTTCTTATTGGCAGGTATTTCATTAAAGATTGCCTTGAAGTGTGATATGTTGACTGCATAGAGAAACTTTGATCGCTACTACTAGAACCTTCATATTACAAAGAATAATCAATGCACAGTTTTGTCTCCAACCTAGCCTAGCCTAAAGTTTCACTACTAATCCTTCATGTCTGCAATAGGTAAGACAGGTTTGGAATTCTACATCCGCAGATGGAGTGCTGATAGCACTGAAATGTGCCTATACGAGGACTTTGACTTACAACTGTAATGATTTGGATTTTATATTCTCCTCCTTATATAGATGGATCACGAAAGAAAAAACAAACCTAGTACCAAGTATCATTAACTCAAGAGTGGTTGAAATTGTAGGTATTGTTTTTCTCCCCTACCGTTGGTCTACATTGATAGTCTTCACAAGCTAAAGCTGATAGTGTAAGCGAATATAGAAAATACAATAAAATGAAATAAAAGAAATGCAGAAAGATACTGGCAGCATGCCTGTTAGCAGGGTTTTTACCAGGCATTCAAGTCTACGTTGCATCGTATTGTATTTGAATTATCGGTCTTCCAAATAAAATTCTACTGTTTATACTGGGTGTTATTTTATATCAAGTGAATTTGTAATTGAAGTTAATAAATAGTTAATAGAATTGCCTCAAAAAGAATTTCATTTGGTTATTGTCTTCATCTGCTTTAATCTTCATATTTTATTTATTTCGGACATTATATTGTCCCAACTTGAGCTTTTTGTCTGCATGATGTTGTCATCAGATTGTCTTTAATTCTGAAAACGTTTTTATTTTCATATCACAAAAAATCTCGGATTTCTCAGATTGAATCATCAGACCCATTCAGAATTCGTCGTCTGTACCCCTTTTCCAGCTATACGCTCACTCCATGATTATTGTATCTGGAGTCCACACACCAGTGAGGGATCATCTGTGAATATATGCTGTTGACTCTCAAAGTAGATATGTTTATTTCGAATGGACTCTCGGCGAACCCGCAGTCCAGCCCTTTCTCTTGAATTTGTCCATGGATGTCATGTGACGTCAACTTGGATCATGTATAAATGTATTGGTTCTCGGGTGTTGTCTTTTCACGGTTTTTGAAAGGAAGCTGGATAAGCTGGATGTTTATTGTTGTTTTCAGGGTGAAGGTATCATTTTTGACGAGCGTTATGCCAGCTGATAATTGTTTATCATTAACGTTCCGTTTCGTGTTGATTTCAACTTATCATAGCCTGTCAATTATTTCCCTTTAGCTGATTATTCTGTTGTACCTCTCTTTGTCTTACTTTTTCAACTCAAATTTCCATTCCGTTCGTCTTGTGTTTCGTGTAGATTTATCATCTCCGAAACCGTCTCTCACCAGCATTAATTAAAAATCCGATCAAATTTACGTAACATCATTTTACGGTTGTTTCACCGTCCCGTTATATTATATCCTAAGTTTTTCGAGTGTTGTGTATTTATTTACTTATTTTTTCTTACTCTCTTTTCCACCGTTGCCTTCGTTTTATAAATCGGATATGCACGTTATTTCCAGAAAACGGAATTGTTTAGTTTTATGGTGTTTTCTGCTTCTTTTGTTGAATAATCATCTGGACGAAAAATTTGTCTTGCCAGAAGAAAAATGAGATATTTTTGAGTAAATGAAGTTGAGGGAAAGGTTTTTTTTTTTTTTTTTAATTGCAAAGATTGTGGTGATGTAATAGCATTTTTTGATACTGTGTTCGCCGGTTTCCTTAGCAACGCGCCTGTTTTCCTTCCTGTTCTCTTCTTGAGAAACGTCGCTTTCTTCTTAATTCGCCTCCTTTTCCTCCTTCTCAGCACCATTCTTCTTAGTTAGTCGAGAAAAAATCGAGACGTCGTCGTCTTCGTTTCGTTTTTCGCGAAAAACTTGCGGAGTCCCATGTAAATGTCGATGAAATTTACTGTACAGAAGTGCCCATGTATGGGTAATGTTTTTGTAACGCTTAATCATGAGGGATGGAAAGCAGTTCTTTCCTACCTCCGTCATTTATCTCCTAGGAGAAAATTTTGAAGATTATACCTTACCTTGTAATCTGCCGCCGTTATTATGAAATTAAAATTCTCATCGAACAATACCCCTCATTTTTTCGTATCGTCGAAAGTTACAGTTTTATGGGAATCGAAGAGCATAATATTCACTTAATTGTCGGTGCTGTTACTTTTATCAGAAATTTAATGTAAAAAAGTGTGCTAATTAGGTACTACGTGGTTGAGGTATTGCTGCTTCTGATAACTCAGTCTATTAATTAGTTATATTTTCTTCGTAATTTCGTATTTATGATCGAATTTCTGTGGTGACAAATTTATAAATCTAAAAATTGATAATATTCATCGAACTTGTCAACTCTCTTTGATTTTTCAGTTTTCAGCAGTTTTGTGGAAAATCACTTTGTAAAACTTACTGTTGATTGCACTTTCGATATTTCCATTCGGAGTTGTGATAATTATGAATTAATTTATCAATTGTTTTGAATTCACCTACAGTTGGTTTAGAAATTTACAATTGTTGTATTCAAGGAAATTTAATGTTCTCTCGAGCAAAGCAAATTAGTGTAAAATACAACGTTTAAATCGTTATCTGTTTGAAGATTTGTGACTCCCACATTTTCATTCTGTAGTTAATGTTCGTAACAATTCAGAAGGTATCAGATGTATTTATACGCTTTTATTCTACACACTCAATTTGTTGAAGTACACCGGATGACTAACGTCAGCGCTGCTTTCAAGTATTGCGACACACGCACACAAACACACATATCCGTTTTTATCAGTTGTTTTTTCAATTTTTGTTTGTTTCTGTATCAGAAAAAAATATGAGAAATTTTATTTTCTCTTTCGCCGTTATTTCTTCTTCAAATTATAAAAGCGTATTTTTTAAAAACTCGTTTTTAATCTAACTTATTATTATTTTCAAATACATACTTCTTTACCTATTTCATAAAGGAAAAATTCTTTTAGGGGAGGAAGAAATCGGAAATGTGTGAAAAAAAATTAAAACTGACTTTTTTTCATTTCTGAATTCTTCTAAGTCTCCTCCTTTCGATCATATTCATTATATTTTTCATTTAATTTTGATTACAAAAATTTCATCGTTTCAAAGGTCCTAAAAAAAAGACGTGGGGAATTTTTGAAACAATCCTTTCAAAGTGAGATTGACGATTTTTCAATTTTTGTGTTGAAAAACGTGGAAAATAAAGTACATTTATTAAAAATATGAAAATCAGACAATAATAATTTAAATCAAAAATGGACACGTTAAAGTTTAATTTAATGGTGGCCAAAAGTCTGACCAAAATTTCCGCTCTATATCTCTGGTAGTTCTCGAGAAAAAGGAACTTAAAAATAAGTAATTTTACATTTAAAACGGCTGATTTCTTCCTCCCCTTAAAAAGTAATGGATGTATGACGATGAGAGACATTTTCATTGGTCTGTCAGTACTGTCTCTCAAAATATGACGAGTGGAATACTGGTTTCTTTTTATAAGCTTTTATTCTACTCACTACTGCAGTTTTAAAATATACCAATTCTGCAGCCAACCTTCCGAAACAAAATAATGTTTATTTCGCATGAAGCTAAACCCCCCAAAAAATAAAAGCTTATCTTTTAAAAATTCGCTTTTAACAATTAATTATTAAAATTGATCCGCTATCAAGATACAGGGTCGAGGGTACGTTCGTTTTCGTCTGACGGTGTCAACAAACTTTTGGCACTAGTAGCAGAGATTCGTATGTATATACATATGTATAATATGTATGTGTTCACAATTCTATGATCCTCTGTACAGGTCGGAATTTTTATCCTGAAATTTGGTACACTTTTTCAGATCTTGACAAGGATGAGACCTATTGTTTTTGGTACAGATCAACCAGATGCTACGTCCGGTACATCCTATCATGTTGAATGTTTTGAGCTTTAATGGTTCTAAAATGCATAATTTTTAAGCAATAGGCACGAAATTTGGTACAAAATAGGTTACATTCTAACATTCTGTAAAGTTTATATATATAAAATATATTGGTTTAAATTGGCCGAAAGGTTCATTCGTAGAAGTGATTTGAAAAAATCACAAATTATTGCTAAGAAGAGATGATAAATTCTAGATGAACCAACGAAACTGGTTGGAAAGCAGGGTTGCTGTTATTTTATTTGCTAAGCAATCGTTTAGTAAATAGCGGGCGTTTCTTATAACTTCACAATACAATTTACTTTGAATTTTTTTGATGCTTCATTTTAACGTACGTCATTTTTAGTCAGTGTTCCGTCCCATTTTTGCAGACGATTCAGTTCGTCTACAAAAACGTGTCGAACAAATTATAGACAACTATTATTCCTAATTCTCGGAATAATAGCTGTCTATATCTCACCTAGCTTCTCACGATCAGACACCACAAGATATGCTGACTATAATGTGTCATCATATTTGGCGGATGTTCTGTATCATGCCACCTTTTTGGTCGGCCATATTTGATTGAAACAATGGAAACAAAGGTGATGTCGTATCTTCATTTTGAAGACATGATCATTCCTAAACCTACAGTCAAGTAGAAACGTTAGGGTTCATACTAGCTGCTATGGACATTAGGTTTCACTAGTATTAAGAAATAGTTATAAGTATAATTCTGAAGTGTTTGTAATAATTTGAAATTCTATTTTAATAAAAGATAAATATTTCTATTTTATCTTATTTGTTGAGGTAATTTAAACTATTGAATTACACTCGCAACAGTCAGTATTCTATAAAATGATTTTTCTTGTATTTATTTATTTATTTATTTATATTTACCTATTTATTTATTTAGTTTTTTTTTTTTTTTTTATTAGTAACACCTACGTTTTGTAGCGTGGCTCGCTGCGCTGGAGTTTTTTATTTCTGTTATTTTCATTTTATCGTGAGGCGGTGACACGGTGTTTCATATTGATTTATGTTGCTTTTTAATTTTGCGGTGGGGAAGGGGGAAATCTGTTGTATCATTGTTTTAAATAAACGTCATGATCAAAAAATTGTAATTGTATGGAATTTTTCCTAGGCTAAGGTTCCCTTTTAGCCAAATGAACGATTCGTATTAATGCTTAGTTCTTACGTTTCTTATTAATGGTAGTTTTAAAAGAAGCACGTTGGATTCTTGAAAAAATAAGCAATTTGATTTCTTAATTTAGTCAAGATTCACGTTTAGCTTCACGTCTTACATGCGCACCCGAATTAATAAGAATCATTTCATTTATAATTGAACAGTATGTAGTTACATAGTCAAAAATACTGGTTCAGTTGCCAGGTGTAGAGAAAAAAGTATACGTATGAAAGTGAAAATCTCTGCTTTTCCGAAGTACATAATTGAAACCCTTATGACTTCTTGTTGTTGAATTTCCACGACTTCTTTCCCGAGGTCAATCAAAGACTGCCAAAGTGCATAATAACACTAAACATTTTTGGTTAAGCTGAAAGGCCCTCCCCCTCTTGAGTAACCAGTCATTCAAGTTAATCTATTCATTGCAGGATATACTGTGGAAACAGTTAATTTTTCTCTTCTGTGGAAGAGATTTCAGGTCCTCTTAGCCGCCGACGTGTGCGCTTCAACTATAAACTGCCTACTTAACTTTTGTGTATGGGAGAGGAGTTGTGGAGATAAATTGATGAGCAAGTTCGACATTCTATTTCTTGCCGCGTCATATTATTTCGTATGTTTTCCGATACATATACAGATGCATCTACTGAAGTGTATCATTCGTAATAATAATAATAATAATAATAATAATAATAATAATAATAATAATTATGATAATAATAATAATAATAATACTATTAATGGAAGATTGAAAGGAAAACAGCGAAGAAAAGTTGGGTGTGCCTCACTCTGTCATCCGTTGTGATATTTTAAACACGATCTTGTAGACTGTCTGCTCGTATACTTTTGCTAGGTAACGTCTTTATTTCAAGGTTGGCCACGGTGCGAATAGTGAATACCGTCGTTTTGGAACTCGATTCGTTTATCCGCACGCCCCCGCACTCGTCCTGCCTTTTCAGCTGACTAAATGAGGAAATGTTTGTGGCGGCGCGTATGTCCGTCGCTTATTCGTTTGTGGTCAATTTTTTTTTCTCGTTTTTTGGATATGTCCCTGAAGTGCAGTAATTGAGTGTAAGCTGGTCGAACGAATTGATAATGATTATTTTGAGAGTTGTGGAACAGAATAGGCTAATCTAAAAGTGTTTCATATCGTTGTACAATGTTATTCGAGTCCTGGTTTCATTAAGCGCCTGTAACGTAGAACTTCATGGCAAGATGAGTAAAATTTGAATTTTCATTTTTTAAGTAGGTTTTCTTTAGAAAATCTACTTATTATGTTTGGTGCGGTATAAGCCCCCAGGGTTGGGGGTGGGTACGTTTTTAGTTTCGTGATCTCAAAAAAATTTTGGCCCCAATAATTCAAATTCATATGTATATATATATATATAGATACATAGATAAATAGATAGATAGATAGATAGATAGAAGTCCATTTTTTGTTCCCACGGTATAGGTCGCAATTTTTATCAGATAACCACGAAATTTTATAAAAATTTGTGCTAAGCTAAGGACCAGACCTATTGATTTTGTTGCGGATCGGCCGGACGGTTCCTCCGGCACCACCATTTTTGTTTTTATTTTGGCTATGAAATGCTTAATTTTGCATCAGTAGTCACGAAATTTGAAATAAATATTCATTATACTTTATTGTAGTATGCTACCAGTTTTGGTGCGGATCGACCGGACGGTATTTCCGGTAAATCGGTTTTCCCTTTTTTTTCTAATTTGCATGAACTTTTCCTTTTACAAAAATTAACCTCATGCTCATGTTTTCGTTTTTTTTCATTTCATACTTTTATTATATTTTATTGGTTTTATTTTAAATTATAATAATGATGTACAATACTTCATCATCTTAATTTATTTTTCATTTTTTCAAGAAAAAAATCTTTTAAATTTCATATTGTCTTATATTTTTTTAGCAGCTAACACATTTCATACAATCAAAACATACCATTAACGCATATAAACTTATAGACAAGTAATGTAACTATCAAAATTCATAATTCTTTCTCTCGAAATCTACTTTTTCCAGCGAGGCTTGCTGCGTTAGAGTTTTCTTTGAATTATAATCGAATTGTTTCTTTCTGATGTACAAAGGCGTTCTGAAACATCCTTTGTTTTTTTTTGGGGGGATATCAGTTTAAAAAATTTTTGACTGGTAGTAATTTTCTCTCTCTCATTTCATGAATGAGAGTGACGATTATCGATTTTGCTAGCTGTCAAGTGTATTGCCAAATTTGCAGATTTATCGACTGATAAAAACCTTTATGGAGGGGTAGACGTCTTCCCCTATTCTCCCGTTCGGAATGCCCTTGTAGACTTTTTATAATGTTAATGCTATCTAGTTTCGAATTTGAAAAAAACCTCAGAGAAATGTATTTTGAATGTATTCTAGAGCTGCTTGTTTCGTATATTCATTCCTGATTGCTCAAATTATTCGGCTCATTTTTTTTTAGTGTCTCATCATTATTATAAGCTTTTATTCTACTCACTATCGCGATATTTAAATATACTAATACTGCAGACAACCTTCCGCAACGAAATAATATTTATTTCGCATGAAGCTAAAGCCAAAAAAATAAAAATAAAAGCTTATCTTTGAAAAATTCGTTTTTAACCTAAACTTATTTAACGTAATAATCAGCTTCAGTACCAGATTAATTAGAAAGGGGGCGTAATAGGTTTTTTGTATTTCCCGTCCTTCACCAGTGGCTTTGAGAGTTAAATTCGAAATAAATTAATGTTTTTTCTTTCTGATGATACTAGTTTGATTAGTCATCCTGATGATCAAGTCCTCTGAGTAAAGTCTTAGGGTTACGTCGTTGATGAATGTCAAATTTCCACATCAGCGGAGAATTTTTGTGCTCTTTTTTATCGATCCCCTTTCTAAGCTCCATTTATCTGCGTACGCTTGAGATGCTCAGGTAAACTTAAAATGCGTCTGCACTCTGTGAGGGACGAGTTTCTCTCCAGACATTTATATATTGGAAATGACAGATTTCATTTTGATATATCTATTGGGTTTTTCTGTACTGATTCTATAAGAAGTATAGGTTATTTAGATGGTACATAATTAATTTTTTTCAGCCATTGTGAAACCTTTTTAACATTGGGTAACGGTGAGTGTGGGAGAAACATAGACAAATCGGAGATGTGGAACATTAGTGCGGCCAAGAATAGAAAGTTTAACGCGATAAAGATGATTTTGATGCGATGACGATGAAACTAATTACTGATGGCTTTCAAATATTCGTGTTCTTTTTTTGCTCAGCGCTTCGCACATTCCGCAAACGCGACTTGACATTTGATGTAATCGCCCCTGTTCGGTGTACCTCCCAGGTATTTTGTTTCTGCTTTACGAATTGTTATGTAGTGGCAGTGGTAAGATTTATCGAGTACCTGCCAGGTATGAAGATGGCGTGCAGAAATGTATTGAGAATACAAAGTTCTCGAACAATTCGAGCGGCCGTTTGATGCCATCGGTTAGTGTGTACATCGCATTTTTTTTCTACATTCGTGCATGAGTTGGCAAAATGATCCCATCTCTCGCCGTATTTCTCATTGTTGGAATAACTGCGGAATGAATTCTTCGCATATTGGCGATTCGTAATTATTCTGCGAAGCGATAGTTTCGCGGGTCGATGACGGAGTCTGAAATAAATTTACTCTTTAAGGGATCTATGTGTAAGAAAATTGGAACGTCGAATTAATGCCCATTAACTTCGCGTCGAAGTAAAGTCGACGCTACTACTTTCTCCTTTTATTGTAGACCAAACGTTAATTATATGTGGCTTCGCCCAAACTCAGTAAATGCTGTTGACTATTTTCTTCATAATGTTTCTTGGTATCCTGCGTATTTAGGTACTTCCTAACGTTTACCCGAATGAAGTAAGTGAATTACATTATGTTACAGTACGTCCGTTTTATGATTCTAAATTCTAATCCTCCACTCCCTCTTTAATGGTTTATTCGATTCGCATATGTATGAATATTTTGTGAAGATTAAATTGGTACCAGTACAATAAAAATCGATATAAAAACTTCGCCTGTAGGTATACATATTCCGGGATTATTGACAGGAGGATTACGATCATTTTGATTCAACGAAAATAATGTAATTATACGAAGAAAGGCTCTCTGTTTGAGCCGGGAGAGTGTAAAAACATGGGGCTCTATTAACGCAATAATCAGAGATTCCTCATTTTAACCCAATAGCAGATGAAAAATATAATAGAACGGTCAGTGCCGTAGGAACGAAGGCATACATGAATAAAATGTACCCCCAACGAAAAATGGGAGTTACAAAGTATTATTCGTACTCCCCCCCCCAAAAAAAAAAAAATACTGTTGGTTAACAAAACGATTGTTTGCATATCAGTTAACATGTTTCAAAATTTTACATGTGACCTGAAGAATAAGAAAGATCATATTTTTAACGAACTTCCGAAAAAACAAAAGGAGGTGTAACAGCCAAAAGAGGTGGTAAAGTACCTATTTAAGACCACTTTCGGGAGTACACCATACACGAAATATCACGTACTTTAAAAGCAGTAATACTTCTAAAATAATTTCAAGTTTATCATCCACGTACTATTGTGGACCTTAACATTACTATGAGACTCAATAATATTTCAAACACATGAGTGATTTTACACATTTAATAAAATAATATTCTGTACAACACAGTACATATTTCTACGTTAATATTAATACATATTAGATCACAATTCAACAAGCAAGACTATCTGTTCACCAGAGACTTCTACAAGAGAGGTTCCAGGTACTTAGAAGTAGCTGTTGGAGAACTGGACTACACTGAACAATTATACAATTGAATCGAGGGATTATATACTCGTTCAGGGTATGAAAACGTACGTGTCGGATAGGTAAAGTGAGGTAGGGTGTTGTTATTATAGGGCTGTGCTGACTCGTCGAGTACTCGAGGGACAGGTACAACTAGGTCATAAATATACAGAAGGTATATCTGTATATGTAAAATTAAATATGAATAATTTGGTGGTTGTTTACAAAGAGTTATAGGATGGTAATTGTTGATAAATATCTACATTTTTGGTATTCGAAAATGAGTGAACGAATATGTTCGTCATTTCTTAAAATAGACGAAAATATACGTTACACAATTCTCCGGGGGGAACAAAAAAAATTAGGAAAAAAAAATTTTCCAAAGTCTATCCAACACATACATATGTCCAGATAATTCTGCATGATTAAAATTATGTCATATAATGCGAGTATGAATATATATACTTAAAATATTTACGAATATTAGTTATGAGTAACAAATTTTTTCTTACGTATATATAGGAAATTAATATATCACATTATTTTGCGTAATTTTTACAATGCAGTACTTTTTGTTAAGTTAGTACTATTTCGATGGGAGATTAATCTTAAATATATTATAATACACATTAACATAAATGATATTGTAATTAACCATAGTAAGAATATCCCATTAACAAAAGTTAGATAATCATTAAAATTTTGGTCGGGTATTTGTAGTTCAATGGATTTAATTTTGTTTTTGAGATCGTTAACTGGAACGGTATGAGGAACAAAATTTTTCCATTTGGGGTTATAGACCTTTGTCGTTGCCAGATCAATGGCAAGATCAAATGGTTCTGTAGAATCAGAAAAATATGTCCACAGAAGTGGTAAATGGTTTTCAATTTTGATAGTCTCTTCCAAAGATTCAGAGAGACAGGGGATTTCTATTGGGATAATTACAGTATTTTTATTGTTTTCGTCAATATTCTCAATTTGAATATGACAAGGTACATCCAGAATAAAAGTTCCAGGTGAATTATTATTTATTTTTAATTTTTCGGATTTTTTCGTAATTGAATTAGTTGCTATAAGAGAATTAAAATTTACGATAGCAAATTTTGTGTGTCCAATAGGATGCACTAATGTTTGATTATTATTAAGATTACATTTAAATGAACAGGATTGTAATAAATTTTGATTTAAGTTTTGAAAGAAAAGGTTCTTTGCACAAGACGATAATTTATCACTTCCTCTATTAGAAGGAAGGAAGCATAATGGTTTATCCGAGTTACAATAATGGAGGTTGGTTCCACTAATATAACGTACAGAATTTGTTCTGATTTCATGAATGATCAGAGATGGTTCTTGATCACAGCTACACAATTCATTAGAATGACTTTTGAATGTGAGCGGAATAAAGTCGTAAATTTCATATTTAGATTCTAGTTGTTTTAGGGGAATTTTAATTTCTAATTCTAACGTATTTTTAAAGAAGTTGCAATTTACAAGTTCAGCATGATAGTAATTTTGAATATCTTTGATGGGGATTGCTAGATCAAGGCCTAGATTTTTTGTAATTTCCAATAGTTTTAATATGTCTTTTTCTAATATTTCTTTTGAAATAATTGAAGAGGGAATCCTATGAGATTTACAAGACGTTAGGATATTTGATAATCTCAACGTATTAATAAGGTAGTTATCATAGAATCCTTGTATGTAATTTAGGGAGATTAGAAGTTCATGTTCTTCTAATGAATTTTCCATAAAAGAATTTGTATGCGAAATGAATTTTGTCATAAAATTATTTGTATGGTCAATGAAGCTATGCAGATTAGTAGACGTATTAACTAACGCTGCATGCTCAGTTAACAGTTGGTTTTTAATAATATCATATTCTTCTTTCAACGAGATTTCATTCGCCAAGAAATTTCGTCCATCTCTAAAATTTAATACTCGACAGCAAAAGCGTAGCTCATCTCCGAAAAATGATCTGATCGATGTGAATACGCTTCGTTTGCTTCGAATAGACGATGGTGTCGAATAGAAATCTTGAATCATTGCGGTATTTTGTTCTTTCAGATTCGTAATAGCATTTTTTAATCGTTTTGCCATTTCTGCATATTTGCAATTTTTCCAGGTTGTTTCATTGCACAACCGGTGTTTGAAGTTTGTTTCTAATAATTTATCTGCTGATTCATGCAAGTCTAGCTTAATGGAGTAAATTATTGGGGCAGATTTAGAATATACGAAAATATTGCTTATTTCTTGAAAATAAGCGCCAGTTGACGCCGTCGTAATCCTATATGGGTCAGACGATGTTCTTTGCGCAATACTAGTCGAAGAAATTATTATTGCGACATAGAAAAGTAGATTCGTATACATTTTCTGAAACAGAAAGAATGCAACGTCTAAGTTATTTATGAAGAAATGGATTATACATATTTTTGATTTGTTTTGATCTACGTTGGTTGGGGTAAGGGGAGAGACAAATTTTTCCGTTATTCAAATCATGAATCTCGGTCAATTTGTTACTATAAAATTTATTAGTTTCGATTTTTTCGTTAGTTTTCCGTATTCGCTATTATCGCTTTACGCTATTTTTTGTGTGCATTTTTCTTCCGATTTTTTCGTGTTAAAACAAAAAATTTTTTTTCGTACTTATTTTTCCATCAGATTTTTTCTAAGTGTTCTGTGACGTGTTGGTGATCGTGCAGTTCGGATTTTTTTTCAACATTTTACTTTGTGCGGGTTACCTTTTTCCTTTTCGAAAACATGTCGATTGTGTATCTCAACGACCGGATGTTTGCATCGCATGGTAAGGTGGATGCCAATGAGACCTGGTTCATCGGGAATCAGGTTCTCAGCAAGATCCACCAGTTCCAAGACTGTCCGTGCGAGCCTCGTCTGTTTTATATGCTTCATCGTTTGTTCTCTCTTTTCTATCGGATTTCCGGCGAATCGAACAGAGGTGCCTTTCTGGCTGAGTTTGAGCCACATCGGGTTCCAGAAGAGAGAATTGCGGAGGACCTGAACTATTGGAGTCACTCAGTAAGGTTTGTTTGTTGTCCCTGGTGTGAAAATTTCACAAAACAACTACTGTTTTCCCTTCGAGTATTTTATCCTCGGGCCATGATGGTCGAGTTTGGGTACTCGGGGGTAAAGCTTGAGTTTCGTGGCAATCTTGATACTCAAGGGATGGTCAGCCTGGGGATACTCTCCGGACTATTGGTTGGATTGCTCTGCGTTTCGCAGCAAACCAACACAGAGGTCACGGTAGAGTACATCCACATCGACCGGACCTACCTTACTGATTTCCTCATTGGTCCAGGCGGAGTCAGTACTGCTCAGTTCTTGAACCGGCACTACAAACCTCGCCTGGATGTTTCGGTCTCCATCACCGGATTCCAAATGGTTCGGCACTATGACGCCATCGAGGGGAACCATGCGATGTCGCTCCGTGGGGGATGGCTGCTTAGTGATCCCACAGTGTATTCGTTCCTGTGGGATACACCATCAATCGAAGACAGTGTTTCCACCATCGACTCCGAAGGAGATCAGCGTAAGAGCCCCTCTTCCTCGTCGACTGACAGTAGCAGCACCACCAGCGGAGAACACCTTGCAGAGTTCCTCGAGGGTTATGCCGACACCTGGGCCATTGGTAAGTTTTTAATTTTTTCCAACATTAGTTTTACTGCTTAAAAAAAAATTTTCGTTGCATATTTTTACGTCGTAATCACATGTGGGGAAAAAAAATTTTAGATTACGTACATTCAAGAAGAAAAAAAAAACGGGGACAGGGGAAATAAATAATTTAAAAAAAAGTCGTGAGTGAAAAAACCGTGTAACTACGGGTAATACACCTTACACACAGTTACTTTGGTTTTTTCCGAGGGTGACCCCTTGGTTTAGGTATGATTTGGGTTGGGATGGGATTTTCGATGTTTTCGTCTACTTCTTCTGTTTTTATTTCATTTCTTATTTCGTCGTTATTACGAGATTTATACGGAATTAATCGTCGTACGTGAACTGTTTCGTCATACGCAGTTTTGTCGTCTGTTTTAATACGAATTGCGTAATTTAAATCCGTGACCTTTCTAACAATTTTATATGGTCCGGTGTATTTCATTTTATTTTTCGCGACGTTTTTTGATTGACGCAGCAAAACAAGGTCATTAGGCTTGAAGTCAATGATCTTGTGGTGTGCGTTATAATGTTTCGCGTTTTTTTCCGATGCTTTCTTTGCTAAGCTTGGCGTTTTTTCTCTCGTTTGAAGGAGATTTTCAATTTCTTCTTCACGAGTTGTTTTATTATTATTATTTTCTGGTATTTCTGGTATATGTACTTCTGGATTAAATCCATGGAGTAAGAAAAATGGTGATTTATTATTTAAGTGTTCAATTGGGCTTATATTATATGCGAAAATTATTTTGTTGATTGTTTCGATCCATTCTTTTTCATTTGAATGGTCGTACTTTGACAATGATTTTTTTATTACACCGTTGATTTTTTCAACGAGTCCTTGCGATTGGGGGGAATAAAACGAGGAGTAAATAATTTTAATATTATTCTCTTTGCAGAATTTACGGACGGTTTCATTTGCAAAATGACCTCCGTTGTCGCAAGAAATCTTACCTGGGGTGCCATACGTATAACAAATAAACTTTAAATACTCGATAACGCATTGAGCATTTGGGTTTTTTGTTGGACGTATGGTGCAGAAATTTGTGCTTTTGTCTACACCGACAAGCACGTACGAGTGTTCATACTCGGTGTTAAATTTTCCGATGAAATCGATCTCTAAATGCGAAAACGGTTTAGGGTTTTCGATTTCAATATGTTTGAGGTAGCCAGCCTCTTTCGGGGAATTTTGTGCCATTTGACACTCATGACACGACAATACGTATTCTGTAATTTTTTGTACCATGTTTTTGAAGAAAAACTGGTTTTTTATTTTATTTTTTGTTTTTTTAATTCCGAAATGACCTCCATACAACGGATTGTCATGTAGTTTTTTTAGAATTACCGGAATTAATTTTTCGGGAATTACTGTAACCGCTTCATCATACGATGAGGTTGGGTTAGGTAATTTCTTTAGTACATTATTTTCGTCAAGAAAATATAATTGTATAGTACGATTCAATTTTCGTATTTTATTTTTATCTTTTTTTATTTCGTTATAATTTAGTAATGAAATTACATTTTTCCAATGCGGGTCATTTTCCTGCATTGTTTTTAAATTTTTGGGTAAGTCAATTTTTTGGAGGGTTTCAGAAGTTTGACCTTCTGATTGGGGAGGTGATGTGATGTCGGGATTTGACATTTGCGTGACATCTGGGGTCACAGGAGGGGTTGGGGTGATCTGGTTATCGAGGTTTACCTCTTTAAGGGCAGATCTTGTAACTACATTAGCAGTTTTGTTGGGACAATTTTCAGAATGGCTAAATTCATTCTGAGGGGTTGTGGTTTGTACCACGGGATAATATGGGAAGGTTTATGCAAGGGAAGGGGGAAAATAATATGTTTGGGACGTTGTACTTGGATAGTACCACGTATTTTGGTTCTGAAAGAATACAGGGTTTAGTGGGACAGAATTGTCATTGTGAATTCTACACACAGTATTCACATTTTTTTCTTCATCCTGAAGAGCATATTTTTTATCTACGAGAAATTCACCTTTTTCAAATGTAATTTCGTCCGGTTCATCATGCGGACGAGATAACATATCAGCCATACAATTATTTTTTCCGGCGATATGTTTAATTTGGAAACTATATTCGTTTAATTTAGATATTAATCGAATTAATCTTGGGCTTGGAGTATTAAATTTCTGATGATAAATCAGAGGTTTATGATCCGTGTATACTACGAAGGGCAATGCAAGTAAGTATCCACGAAAATGAGCTAATGCATTCGTTATAGCTAACATTTCCAAGTCAAATGAACACAATTTTGACTGGGCAAGTTGGACTCTCTCAGAGAAGTATCCAACTGGGTGTTTATGCTTCGTAACGGGATTAGTTTGCAGCAGCACTGCACCTAATGCGATTTTCGAAGCATCAACTTCTACACAGGTTTCCAATTTCGGATCATATATTGCTAATACAGGTTTGGAAATCATAATTTCTTTTAATTTTTCAAATATTTCAAGATGTTCTTGATTTAATTTTATTTTTGCATTTGATTTGCTATCTGTACCTCTTAGTAAATCAGTAAGAGGAGCAGTAATTTTAGCTAGATTAGGAATTAATTTCCTATGATAATTTATTGATCCTAAAAATGATCGTAGTTGTTTTAACGTATTGGGGGATTGCCTCTATATTTTTATTTAATGGACGTAATTTGTTATATCGGACCGTATGTCCTAATATTTCGATTTTGTTCATTGCGAATTGGCATTTTTTTGTTTTTATTTTTAAATTTACTTTATTTAATCTTTTTAATACTTCCCTTGTATTTTCAAGACACTCTTTGAAAGTTTCTCCGAAAATACAAATATCGTCCAGGTAACATACCATTTTTTTCCAGAATATATCATGGAATATGTCATCCATGATTGTTTGGAAAATGGACGGGGATATACTTAAACCTATTGGAGTAGAATTGAATACATAACCAATTCCATCCACATTTATTCCAGTGTATTGTTTAGATTCTTCCGTGAGAGGAATCTGTAAATATCCACTGTTTAAATCAATTGTCGTAAACCATTTTTTATTTCTTAAATATGGCCAAATAACATCAATTGTTGGGACACGATTATTGTTCATAATTATTCTTTGGTTCATTCTTCGGTAGTCTACTAATACTCGATAGACTCCGTCTCGTTTCTTTTTTACAAATATTGGGGATTCAAATTTTGATTTTTGTTTTTTTAGGACACCTACTTTTACTAGGTCGTCGACCAGTTTGTGTAGGGCCTCATGTTCTGCGTGTGAAAATTTAAAATTTCTACACCACAGTGGGGTTTCGTCGTCTACTCGGACAACTTGTTCGGGTACCTTACAAATGGAAACTTCATCTGTTTTTCCCGTAAAAATATTATTATATTCATTAATTATTTCGTACATTTTTATTTTTTGTTCAAGCGACAATTTTGGATTAATCGGGATGGGATTTCCTCGATTATCCTTAAAAATAGTATTTTCTTTTATTCTTTCTATTTGGCAGGAATTAATTTCTACTGCACTACTTAATTCAAATTTTCCTAAGTATTCGCCTTTATAGATCACATGAGGTCTGTTATTATGATTAACAGCCGCTATCGTGTCTTCTGATACGATTACAAAGAAATTATTTTTTTCTTCCATGGATGTTTCACACAGAAACTCCAGGTGTTCAGGCAAGGTTGCTAAAATTAGCACCGAATTTGCCTCTATTTTAAAAGTTTGGGGAGCATAATATTTAAAGGGCTTAATATAACCTAACTTATTTTCCTTTTCAATAGGGAAATTGTGACATTCAGGCATGTCAAAACATCGCTCTTCATCACCACACTGGTAGAGTGAATTTGTTTTTCGAAAAGTCCATTTTGGCTTTATGGGTTGATAAGAAGTCGTAACCCAGTATGACCGGTTCTACTAAATTTCAAACAACGAAAGTGGGATGTGGGTAAATACAATGATCAATGGAAAAAATCACATTGGTTACTCCTATGACCTCAAGAGGTTGACTATCCGCACCACGAAATCTTACTTTTGTTGGTAGAATTGGTTCCGTAAAATTGACTTTCTTTAAAACTTTTTCATCAATAAGTGTCTGTTCTGAACCTGGATTGACTAAGCTAAGTATTTGTTTACCATAAATGGCAAATGGAAGGTGAAATTTACATTGGGTTCTGCAGTACCCTTTGCTTTGAAACTTCTCCTTACTCACATTGTTAACTAGTTTCGATTCTTTGTTCGCGACATCCCTTACAGCTGACAGATCACCTGTAAGGGGGACACTTAGTTTTTTGAGCAACTATTCTGGCAAGCCTGGGGGTTTGATGTTGGGAGGTAATTTTGTTGTGGAGCTGCCATTAATGGTGCCGGAGGGGCAATCATTTGAGTATTAGCAGCCACATAGGGGAGATTTTGGGGAGTATTAAATGAAATTCCAGACCATGCTGGAGCATTGTTCCAATTTGGGAGAGCCATTTGGTTCCAATTTGGAATCCTATTGGGATAATATCCATTATTATTTCTCGGAAAATTATTTCTCCGAAAATTTGGATTAAAATTTCTACCTTTATAATTAGGATTGAAATTTTGATTATTATTCCAATTTCTGTTTTGGTAGTTTTGGTTCCAGTTTTGATTCTGGTTCCAATTACCATTATTATTATTATTATTATTATTATTATAATTATTATTATTATTTCTATTTTGATTTTGGTTTTGGTTTTGGTTTTGATTTTGGTTATTATTATTATTATTATTATTATTATTTTGGTTATTATTATTTTGATCGTTATTATTATTTTTATTTTGGGAGTTTTTATTTTTTCTGGATTCCTGAAATTTTGAAATGTTCGCTATTGCAGCGCTCATTTTCTCCATTTCAGCTTTCCAGATTGGGTCAGATGATATTAAATTTACATTTTTTTCGGTTTTCTTTTCCGTTTTACCAGATTTTAATTCTTCAATAGTTTTTTCTAATTGGTCTATTTTTTTTCGTAATAGAGGATCTATATGTCCAAATGCTTTATCCTTAAATTCAAGATATTTAGAAAAAGCTTTGTCGAGTTCCTGAATTGTTTTAGGTTCTTTTTTTATTAGAAATACTCTTTCTTTTTCAGGGAGATTGGGCATAATTTTTTCAATAATTTTTTCTTCCGAAATATCAGGTTCAATTTGTTTTAAAATTCTTTTTACGAACATAATATACGCAGAGAAATCAGCTTCTCCATTGTAATTTCTTTCGTATAATATTTCACGTAATTGAGGTTTAGTCCTTGTAAAGACTTCAAAAATTTTTTGTTTTGTATTTTGCCAGTTATTGCATTCGGGATTTGCTTGAATTCTATCTTCAAACATTTGTTTAGCGAGACCTGAAAATGCAATTCTTATTTTTTTAAATTTCATATTTGCATCCCAATTGAACGATTCCACCTCATTTTCAAATCCAATTAAAAATGATACGATATCTTCAGTTGGGGTGTGTCCATATAAGGAAGGTCTGATATTTACTGCAGCCTTTCCTGACATTTTGTTTTCTATTGGGGGAATTAGATTTTCTAAAAGTCTAGTTTCAATTTCTGGGCTGAGAAAATCTTCGTCAGATTTTTCTAAGCACTCAGTAATATCTACCAGATTAATAGCAGTTTTAACTCTTGGAAACGGTGTGGGATTATCCAAATTTTCCAACAGTGGGGTTGAAGTAGTAGGAGGATTAAAATATATTCTTATAATAGGATTTTCTAATTCGGGAATTTGTTCACGAGTTTTTCGTGTAGTTTGTAAGATTATTTTTATATTTTCAGGGGTTAATAATTTTTGTATTTCCTTACTGGATTTAATTTTTAATAGGATATCCTCTTGGGTTTTTATTCGAGAAAAATATTTTTTATCGACTTCGATATTCAAATTTTGACATACATTAATTAATTCAAAATTTTTAGCATCGATTAGCCAATTTAAATTAGTTTTAGTAGTATTGGGTTCGGATAAGTTTTCCCAAGTTTCACTCATAAAAATAACTTTTTTCGCGATTTATAATTATTTAACACTTCTTAATTTTAAGGGAGGGACGCGAATTATTATTAATATTAATTATTACTTTGTTTTCTTCTTTTGTTTGAACAGGAGCTTGAAGGATCCGTTGCCACACTTCACCAAACCTCGTTTGCCAACTTTATGTATATACGTTCGTTTTTTCCACCTTTTTGTATAATAAATATCCTTTGTTGACTTTGAAGTTCGAGTTTCTTTTTTCACAACTAGTTCTTTTCCACTCACAGCTAACCTCTACTTCCTTTCCTCAAGAGCGTGCCTTACGCGTTTCTCTTTGAGTACTTGACTAGAGTTTTCAAGGTTAGAGCAAAGTACTTCGAGCCAGAGGAATTGAAACTGCAGCTTGGATACAGCAGTTCCGTTGAGCAGGTACTAGAGCGAGAGTTCGATTCGCAATAGCAGACCAGTTGGGCGCCAATAATGTAACGGCCAAAAGAGGTGGTATTGTACCTATTTACAACCACTTTCGGGAGTACACCATACACGAAATATCACGTACTTTAAAAGCAGTAATACTTCTAAAATAATTTCAAGTTTATCATCCTCGTACTATTGTGGACCTTAACATTAATTAGAGACTCAATAATATTTCAACACAAGAGTGATTTTACACATTTAATAAAATATTAATCTGTACAACACAGTACATATTTCTACGTTAATACTACTACATATTAGATCACAATTCAACAAGCAAGACTATCTGTTCACTAGAGACTTCTACAAGAGAGGTTCCAGGTACTTAGAAGTAGCTGTCGAAGAACTGAGCTGGACTGAACAATTATACAACTGAATCGAGGGATTATATACTCGTTCAGGGTATGAAAACGTACGTGTCAGATAGGTAAAGTGAGGTAGGGTGTTGTTATTATAGGGTTGTGCTGACTCGTCGAGTACTCGAGGGACAGGTACAACTAGGTCATAAATATACAGAAGGTATATCTGTATATGTAAAATTAAATACGGGTAATTTGGTGGTTGTTTACAAAGAGTTATAGGATGATAATTGTTGATAAATATCTACGTTTTTGGTATTCGAAAATGAGTGAACAAATATGTTCGTCATTTCTAAAAATAGACGAAAATATACGTTACAGATATTATCTCAACCCCCTGTTTGGGGTCACAGGAGGCTCTATAAGGGATTTGATAAAAAATGGATTGCAAATCTAAACTCAGCACCTCAAGAAATATTATTAATAATATATCACTCAATAATATCTAAGAATATTATCTCAACCCCCTGTTTGGGGTCACAGGAGGCTCAGTGAGGGGTTTGATCAAAAAATGGATTGCAAATCTAAACTCAGCACCTCAAGAAATATTATTAATAATATATCACTCAATAATATCTAAGAATATTATCTCAACCCCCTGTTTGGGGTCACAGGAGGCTCAGTGAGGGGTTTGATCAAAAAATGGATGGCAAATCTAAACCCAGCGCATCAAAAAACATTATTAATGATATATCACTCAATAATATCAAAGAATATTATCTTAACCCCCTGTTTGGGGTCACACGGAGCCAAAGAGGGGTTCAATCTAAAAATGGATTATAAGTGTAAACTCAGAGCCTCAAAAAACACTGTTATCGATGTATTACTCAATAACATTCAAGAATATTATCTTAATTCCTTTTCTTGGGCTACAGGGGGCTAAATGAAGGGTTAAATCTAAAAATGGGTTGCAAATATGAACTCAGCCCTCAAAGTAAATACCTCCCCAGGCACCACCAAAAATTTTTTCCAAGCCTGTGCTCTAATATAAAAACAAATGAGGAATAATTGGTTTTTGATTTTCTTAGTTTTTATTGTTTTTCAATGTTTTGAATTTGTCTATAAATAAGGGGGTGGGGGTGCAAGTGCACATCCTTTCATCCCCTCCCTTACAGTCACCATGAACTTTCTAAATTGATGAGCTTAACTAAACCAATGTACAAACACAGGAGAGTGAGAAATGAATAAATGAGAAACCTGTGAAAGAGGTGAAAAGTTTTCTGATGTGTCAATTCTATGACATCACACCCACTGCTCAAAAAATATTACGTTTTTTAACAACTCAACTTTACCATTCATTTTCTCCCATTCTATCCAACCAATTTTAATTCGGTTTTCACTGATATTTTTTATTTTTTTAAAATAATTTGAAAATATGTTTACTGAAAATCATGTCCGGTACCCTATTATTCAGCTCTAATTCACTAAAAATGACTGTTATTCACTTTAAAACTATTACCCAACAAATCAGCACCAATCAATCTTGTAAATTATCTAAAATCATCCGAAAATTATTCAGTTTTTTAAGGGAAAAAATTATTTATTTTTCGATTACAAATACCCAGGTAACTTTATTTATCCGTCATCTGATACAACCAAAACCAGATAACCTTATCCATTATTCGAATAACAGAATCATTATCCATGTCCACCCCTGCATACCTACATACATACAATTATTGCTCGTATTATAGTACAAGATAAAAGCACATATGGTAAATTTTCTATATGTTTGGCTGAATTTCTGTTTGTGTGTGTGTGTGTATGTATGTATGTATGTATGTATGTATGTATGTATGTATGTATGTATGTATGTATGTATGTATGTATGTATGTATGTATGTATGTTTGTTTGTTTGTTTGTTTGTATTTTTGTATGTCCCTTTTGATTCCTTCATTATACTCAAATTTTAAGACTGGATAATAACGAATAAATAAATAAACTGTAATTTCATGAACACTATTCAGAAAGTAAACCGTGTTCTCTGCCTTTTTCCTTTCTAACACTCTCCTATGGTGTAATGACGAATGAAAATTGGGAGATGTGAACGTGCAACCTACACACGAAGGTTGGGAACAAAGCGTTTACAAAAATAGTAGGTATTCAAATAGGGTGCAACATCAGTTGTTTTAAAAACATATTTCTGGGGGCACGTGCTACTGTATCAACAGCCCAGAACAAAACCCAGTTCAGTGAGACATAATATTTACACGTTATTTTGAATAAAATATCCATACATTATGACATTTCGGATTTGAAAATATGATATAATCCAGAAATTGGTATCCTAGAAGTGGTTTCAATAGAGTTTACGACAAAAGGAGGGATAATTTCGCCTTATGACCGAAAAAAGATAAATGGATATAAAAAAAAAAACTAAGGGTGACAAATAATTTAAGCAACCAAATTAAGCACTATTTTGAGATAAGAGCTTTTAGTTTCGCACATTTGATGATTCATAAAGGAGTAAATCATAAATTCGATACTTCAGTACATTGTTATCATCGTGAGAATCAAGATGTGGGAACATTTGCCCGAAAACATGTACAGATAAACGACAAGTAAATAATGAATGCAAATTACAACCGTCGAAAGTTTTCATGTTTTCGGTTGGATTTAAATCGGAAACCGTTGCTAGGGCACACAGCCACGCACAAGAATACATTATTACATGGGTTTTAAGCGATTTGCTAGATCAATATAATATCGGTAACCTATAATATAGACAACAGAACATATAATTTTTTTAGTATGTCATTAACACAATATTAAATTGAGAAATAAAAGCTAAAATGATTACAGCTACTACCTACTATTTGAAGGGGATAAGTTGAACGAAATTCAAAAATTAGAAACGTTAAATTGAAACAGAAGCTAAAGTAAATCTCAACTTCACGCCGAACATGCTAAAACATGTTAATATAAAAAAGAGAGCCGATTTAAAAAATTTTAAAGAATGACATTGATGACAAAAATTTGTATGAATAACTCCATTCATGCACTGAAAAATGTTCATCATAACTTCTCATTTTTTTCATGTTTTCGATTTTGACGACTTCTTAGATTTTAGAGAGCTTCGTTCATGCCCAAAGTTTCCCGAACAATCGTCTTGATTTTCAGGAAAGCATAGAAAAAAAAACTTTAACAAAAAACTTAAGACGATTATGCTCGATTGTATGAAAATAAAATATTCTATTTGTGTTTGGGAAATCAAACCAATCAAGTATAGATACCTAATTAGTTCTTCTTCATTCGACATCAACAAAATGATTAATCGACGAAACTCTATTTTATCTCTACCTAGTTTTCCAAAGACATCGTTTTCTATTCCTATGAACTAAAAATAATATGATTTAGCCCGCTCCCTTCAACAGTATTACAATTTGTATGACAGTATTTAGCAACTATGGAATAATTTTTCATCAAGTCGCAGACGATTGATTTCGTTTAATTGTGTATACATATATAATAATTTACAACAAACATTTTTCAACTAGAAAAAACGTGCAAAAAAATTATAATTTCCTTCTTTGAGAGATGAAAGTAATTCTAAAATGCGTAATCATTTTACACAAATGGATTCATATAAACAACGCGTGCGACGACTTCGTGAAATTTTTTTATCTTAAGAAACGAAGTAAAACAAGTGTTTGCATCATAGACAGACGCGACTTCAGTTTTTTTTCCGGGTTGCCAAATTTTTTAATTATAATTTGTAAATGAGTGAAAACTGTTAATTAGAATGGAAAAAATATCTACCACTCATCAAGCGGGGAACATGTGTATTTTCTAAAATTGCCAAATTTTGTAATGGTTGCCATTCAAAAACAAGAGAACCGATTTCGCTCAAATGCAATACCAAATCAGTCCCTAACAGTCTCCGACTGCCATAAAAATTTCAAGCCAAAGTCTTTAAATTTACGAGAGCTATCGAGATGACAATATGGTGGATTCGCAACATTTTGAAAACCCCTTCTTCCGAAACTAGCCGATGAATTTCAAAAATTTTCAACACGAATGTGTAGCCCATAAAAGCTTCTAACACTACTCTAAGTTTCATTGCCATAGGTCAAACAGCGGAAGTTCCACCAACTTCAAAAAGTGCCAAAATTAGAAAAAATTGATTATATATATATATATATATATATATACTATGTACAGAAGAATTTAAGTGACCTATAAATTCGTGATCTACGACTAAGGATCGGCGCTTTTCACAGGTCCCGTCCCCAAGTCTTGCCATTGCACTGAATGCAATAGTTATATTTTTTTTGGAAAATACATTAGAATAATTTATGGTTGGGAGAATGAATTATTAGCGTTACAGTTGTACCTCATGTGTCCGTAAGTCGGGGCGTATGGCTAGCATCTTTAGTGTTACTCACGAAAAACCGTTTCAAATTTCGCTTCGTATTCGTAAAACCGAGAACTAAAATACGTAATAAATAGAGAAGTTTTTAAGGTAATCGTTTCGTCATATCATCTTTTCAAATAATAACCAAAATAAATAGGCAAAAATATTTCTGGTAGTGAACGACATTTTTTGTAGTTGTCCATTACTAATATTGTTTTCGAGCATTTGAAGGGTGGTTGACGATTGAAGCAGAAAATCGATATTGGTAAAAATCCATAGGCAAACTACTCAAGCAAATAAATGGTATAAAATTTACATTGCCAGAGGGTAAGTTATTACGCACACACGAATATCATTAATTATGAACAAAAGTCGGATAACAGGTTTTGAAATGTGCGTAATCTACACGTCTGAGAATTCAGGAATCGAAAAAGAAGCAATTAGGTGACCCCGATAAATAATTACCCAGATATATTTCTAAATCGAAAAAATCTAATTGAAGCGTCAAGTTATAAGGTAATTTCAGGATAGAAAGAGGGTTATATCAAACTATGGCGCTATTTTGTCACGTATAAAAACATCAAAATCCTGTTGTTTTTGAAGATTAGTGACATAAAACGAACAGCTAATAATGTTCGTCCGATACCTACCGACTAATGAACGAATAATTTTTTAAACAACAATAAAATCTGAAATGGTTTCATATAACAAGCATTCATCAAGCTTATATTGTCTTCACCTTTACGTTGGGTATTTACCTGCATCACAAATACCTGGAACGTATTCATTCGTCGTTGAGCATGTAATAATACCTAAATCACCATAATTTAAATAAATTGACGTAAATCAAACTACTACCTATATCCGACAATCGTAGAAATCTTCATGATAATTTTCAACAGGCAGTTATTTCGTAATTTTTTCATTCATCTATAAAAGCCTTTAAACATTGTTAATGAAAAAAGAGAGAAAAGAGACCTTACTGTACGACGTGCTGGACATGTAATAACGAGTAAATCAAAGGGTTACAAACTTTCTACCCTGAAGGAAAATAGTGATGATGCGCTTCTCAATCAAACCATTACATAATTTTACGAAGACCGAGCACATGCTATTCAATTATAAGAAAAGAATTGTATCTCATTCACTCCACAGCAAGTTCAATGGCTTTCATTTCTGACCCTATTGAATATATCATCGTAGATTAATACAAAGAAGAAAGAAAAAGAAACAGCATCCTACATTTTATTTTCAAGCTATGCCAGCCTACCTGTACGTATAATATGGTGTATCCCATGACAAATGATGGGCAAAAATTGTACATCATCACAATACGCAAAGTCTGAACCAATTTCATTAATCAAGCATTGAAGGGAAAATTGCAATGTTGCGATCATTATGAGCGGAGAATCAATTTTTTTAGTTACATCGTCACAATCTGTCTTTTTTGTTGAATTTGAAATCCTCTCATTCCTGCCTGATGACACAAAAGCTGACTTTCCTCCCTTATAACTTGGAAATGAATAAGTTTCTGTCAAAAAAGTTTTTATAAAATTCGCTTCTATAACTAGAAAGAAAAAGAATACTCAAAAATTTCCATTCCTAACAAGACTTCCACACAAGTAATTCACATGAAAGGACACGTCTTTACCATAACAGTGACGATTGCTAATAAAGGGCGAAACTAAGGCTCTAATAGTTTAACATGGGCATACTCATCCGCCATTTTTCTCCCAATCAGTAAGTAAACAACTCATATAATATAAACTGAGATAATGAAATATAATTATGATCAAAGATTGAATTACACAAGTAGTTAAATACTAAATACGAAAAATTTTTGATTTTTTGCATTAGATTATTAAAATTTTGTAAAGTATTTTTTATGAATTTGCATTTTTTTGAGAGAAATATCTCGGAAACTTTAAATTTTCCCATGATGATTAATTATTAAATTTGAATAAGTATTAAATAAATGAATTGAGACAAAACTATCCAAAATTACTCAGAATCTCATAATTATAAAACAAATTGATATATTGACAAAATACGACTAGGAAGAAAATGGCGGATGAGCATGCCTGTGCATATTTATCAGAGCCCTAAAGAAACTTGTGTTGTAAATGGGTATAGGCGTAATCCGTATCAAAAGTAACTGATCCATTTCCATGATTCGAATCAATTCGCAAATGATTTAATTTTTTTGGATCATTTCTGATAAATTTATAGTAGTCACAATTTACACTTTTGCAATTCGGTTTTTCAGTTTGGACTTAGATTTTTTGTTTACTTTTCACTTTAGTATACAAAAATTACTCATATAGTCATAAAACATAAATACTGAGTTTCTGACATAAGAACCAAAATACCTCATACCGTACATACAAATGTAAAAAACGCTGCAATATATTTTAAAAATGATCCAAAAAGTAATCCGAATAAATTAGATTCGAATCACTTTTTAAGCAGTGATCCGAGATCTGCCATTCGAATAAAATTTTGACCTTATCTGTGATCCATGATTTAAATCAAAAAATTTGTGATTTGTTCGTCCTTGAAAAAGCAGACACGTTGATAAGGAATAACTGATGAAAATAGAATCTGATTTTAGTGGTCCCAGTTGTTCTTACAATAACTACATCACATTTGTTGCATTAGTAACTAGTGGGGTCAATTTTTTTTGATCAATCGATAATCGACAAATTGGACCATGAAAAAATCGATTTTTTTCAATTTTTAGAATTTCGATCACTTCTGATCAATCAGACAATAATCGAATTTCAATTTTTTCGTACAAATTTCTCGATTTCATTTTCTAATAACCTATTACCATGCTCAGTTAAATTGTCTTAATCATCTTTCTTCATAGGTATTTCGCTCTAACTTGGTTCCTTATGCTCTTCTTACATAAACAAAATTAAGATCGATAAATCAATTTTCAATTTTTTAACAGTCGTTTATCGATCAGATCAATTATTCTCTACTCGAAAAAATCGATCGAAAAATTTGAAAAATCGACACCAATATTAATAACTTTGACTAAAAAGTATATGGACTGAGCTAACGTAAGAAACGCAATGTAAAAATATCGTAGGTGAAACTGCAGGCACGGAGTAAGGAAAAAGAAGTCAGCGGATGTCACATTTCATCAATTTCCCTGTACAATTTGTGAATTTAGCATAACTGTGCTGATTCATGCTAAATTCACAAACTGGCCAGGGAAATTGACAAAATGCGACATTTGCTGACTTCTTTTTTCCTTACTCCGTACCTACAGTGTCACGGACATTTTTTCGTTGTTAGCTCTTGGCTATGTACTTTATAGTCAAAGGTTAGTAACTGCAATAAGAAAAACGTATAGAAATGAGAAAAGAAAATTTTTCCTAAAGTCCTTACTCTTAATTTTATTTCCTGAAAAGTTGCATTTTTCATACTAAATGAAAATTAATTTTTTCATTTCAACTAATGAACTAAATAAGAACGAAATTAATTGAATTTATTCATAACTCTGGATCAAAAAACTTGGCGTAATGTTTTCAATCAAAGCAAAATGTCACCTAAAAATATGACTTGGAGTTGGAGAATAAATCGAAAAGATTCCAACTGAAAAGATCAATAAAAATAAGTTAGGTTAACAACGAGTTTTTAAAAATTACGCTTTTATAATTTGAAGAAAAAAATAACGGCGAAAGAGAAAATAAAATTTCTCACTTTTTTTTCCGAAACAGAAACAAACAAAAATTGAAAAAACAACTGATAAAAACGGATATAAGTGTATGTGTAGCAGCTCTGAAGTTGGTCATTCGGTGTACTCAACAAATTGAGTGAATAGAATAAATCGTATAAAAAACAAATGCACAAAAAATATACAAAAAATATTCAAAATTTTATAATATATATTCTCCACCGCAACCAACAATAGAATAAAAAAAATCGTAAATTAGCAATTCAATAAATTATTCTTACCTAAACTATATTTTTAACCTTTTCTAGTAACTGTTATTGTTTTTTATAATATTTAGTACAACATTAAGGAAATCATAAAACCACAATTTTGTTTTAGATGTTAAAATTAATAACTTTCTCAATCAAAGTGAAAAAAAAGATTAGGCGTTTAAATAAGTCTGGACATAATTTTCATTAAAATTTTACGTATTTTCTGGTTATGTTCAGTAGCTACATTAGCATAAAAGTATATTGTGTTTCCTTAATGTTTTTCATTATAAGAGATAATAAACTTTTTTTCTCAATCTTCAAGCACAATTTAATTTAATTCAAACAATGTAAGCAAACAAAAACATAAATTTTGTATGAAACCAAATATTTCCAACAAATAAATGATTTTTTGAGAAAAGATTGAGCGAAGATGAAATTTCAAACTCAATGCAAAAAAATTCTATAAAAATATAAATATTATAGACAATGAAAAACTCGCAAAACATGAAACATATTTAAAGGTATCTTTCACACGGAGAAAATGCTATGGAATAGCATGAGTTTCACGAATTAATATTTTAGCGAACGACAAAAAAATGGCTTGTGTTTTGTTATACTGTTACTTTTTTAATAGTTTTTAGCGACGCTGTTTTGTTAGCCTAAACATCTCTGGATCAAGTTTACGTAATAATGACTGCTTTTTTTATTTCTTTGGGTATTTTTTGTGCCGGTAAAATTTTCTTCATATGAATAATTGGAAAAAATGTTGAAAACAATCGATGGACAGCTACGATGAGTAACTGAATTTTACAGGGTAACTCGAGCCTTTCTCCGGGTAACAAAACATATCTCAAAATAATCAAAAAATATTGTTTTTTAAAGTAATTCTAGAGTCGCACCGTTATGACCAAATAAAGTGCTGAACAACGATTGACCTCTCGGTATAATTGAATACATCGCTCACCTTTATTGATTCATGTTCTTCTGGTGAAAGTTTTCACCCTTTCATTAAAAATAAAAAATAAATTATTATAATTAATTCAAGCGAATTCAATCTTAATAGGTTACAACGTTCATCATGCATAAAACAATGTAATGAACGGTTGTAAAAAAATGTTATTAATAGTTCAACCTACACCGTTTTTCCAATACTTTGTTCAAAACTACATCATGCGAAACGAATTTATAATTTCAATCTAAATGAAAGGAAAATATACCTACCTATGCATTCAATGTACGAAGTAGAGACACATAGACAGACACAGAGCCTAGTACGGTGCCAATACGAAAATTTTCATTTTTTGTACCGCCCAAGTACCCCATGCAATCCGTTACTAACAACCTAAATGTATATAGTCAATTCGTATAAAAGAGAGTGGAGTTGGTGATGGGAAGAAATGATGGATACGCGTAAATTAGGGACAATGGTCCATTTTAATGGTCACTCTAGTCACATGTGTAACGAATTTTCTGAGAACGTTGAACCTACATAAACTAATTCTTCGACAATGTATTATATTCGCGAATAATGTAAAATTTTAACTCGCAAGAAAAAATATCGACGGAGTAGATTCAAATCAATTTAACGAATTTTCGAAAAACGAAAGCTATTACACAGAGTCTGAAGCCAAATAGTGTAGCCTATTTAACATTAATTACATAAAACAAATGAATTTCAAAATATTATACAATAACTATTATATTACATAGAGAATCCAAAAATAGGCTCACACGACACTATCATTATACAACTCCAGCAAAATCTCTCACTCAAATTCATTTATGTTCAAGAGCAAGACTGAAGTAAAGGAAAATTAAATTTTTGAGTAACCCTAAATTCATTACGACTAATTGGGACTCGACACTACTAAGGCGCGCTAGTGTCGTTTGCTTATAAGAGGCTTGGAAACGGGATGACGGATTTTTTTTAGTGTTTTTGAGCGATTTTGAAGAATTGTGTTTTTCGATAGGAATCATTTCGCACGTCAATGTGCATGATTTTTTACCGTAAATGATGGAAAATAAAATCAATATCAAGCACATTTTACCCAAAACCTACCATAAAAAGCATTAATTGAGGATTTATTTAGTATTGTGTTTAGAGGATTCGTGTTCATTATACCGATTTCAAAACTTACGAAAATATCCGCTGGATGTCAACCACTTTGATGTCGACTCCGAATAAGTTTTCTCAGTAGAAAAGCTCTTTTATTTAGAGAATCGGCAACAAAAACAATATTTCCAGGTCTGTGAACATTTATTGATGTCGCAGGAAAGGATTGATCAGATTTTCCGGTATCTCGTGATTTCGAAAAATACATTTCTGACAAACAACAACCAGTACAAACCCTTAAGAGGTAAGCTTTCGCTCTTAATATTACAACAGCTATCACAAAAACATATTTCAACATAACGAAAATAGTAATTTATTCTATTCATGATCTACAGGCAATTTCACATATTAATGCAAACCTATTAATTTAAAAATATGAATTTAGATGATAATTTTCAACATTTTCAACATCGTATCTCCTAAAATTCTGAGGAAAATAGGAAAGGAAAAAAATCAACCGCAACAAGCTACGATAAAAAAGTGTAGGTTCTTTTCAAAAACTAACCATCCAACAGTAAAATCAGAGGAAATACTGCAATAAAAAAATTCTAGGTTTTCAGAGCCGTTAAACAGATAAAAATTCAACATAATTCGACCTAGCGGACGTACCATCCGGCTTGATATTGATAAAAACCAATAGGTCTCGTCCTTGTTTGCATACAAATGTCTGTACCAAATTCGTGACTATCGAACAAAAATTACGGACAAGATCTGTACGTACTCTTACATATGAATTTAGGTTTTTGGTGTCACAAGTTTTCTTGGTTCATGAAACAAAAAACGCACTCAACCTTACCCTTGGATGGTTTCATGAGATCAAGATTCATGCATAGATTTTCTACGAAAACCCTCATAAAAAGACCTGATGCCTATCTAAAAGTTTTTTGGTTAGTTTCAATTGATACCTACCCTTCCGAACATTGTCTACACTGTACCTACTTCCGTACTGGAATAATAACGGAAATTTATTTCAACCTCCTCGGGCAGGAAGAAAACAATTATTTTCGATGAAAATTCTAAATTCTCGATGCTTGAAATAGACATGTACCTATAGAAAATGAAAAAATATTAAAAATAATGTCTAGGAATGCAGAATGCCCGACTTCTACAAAAGAGAAATCTATACATACGTCGTGATTTTTTTCCTTTTTAAAGTTTCATTCTTTTCTCATCATATGTTTTATAATGTTATTTGAATAATACGTCTGCCGAAATGATGAAGATTCTTGACACCAAAGGAAATAATATTTTAAAATATTGACGAAATTTGTAATAAAATTTCAACGCAAAAATCACATCAAGTTGTACAATTTGGATTCGAGGCATCATATATTATGAAACAGAGCATATCAACGAGCAAAAAATTCATCCTAACATGTGTTACATAAAAAAAAAAATTTCGGTTTTCGCACATATTTCCTACATTAGATCTAATCAATACTTTATATCTCTCCGATTTCAGTAATCTTTCAGCACCTCAAATTTTCAATTTCGGTAAAAGTTACTGAATAAAAAAATGCCAAATAATACATTCCATAGAACGTGCCTAAACATAATGACTATTATAGCAAGTATAATACGAGGAACAACAATGATGCACAAATAAACGATAGTCAGGTATTTTAATAACACTTTTTTTTTCCTAACCGTGTTTTACTGTTCTCAGGTTAATGAAAAAACGAGCATTATTCCGTTATCTCAATTTAGAATGAGATATAAATATAGAAAAAAAAAGTACATGATTCCATTATCACCTGCTTTGTCAATTTCATCGTTCAGCGAGTACAGTGTAATTGGAATTTGGTAGATGAAAAAGAATGATATAAAGGATTAATCTTGTTCGCATATACAAAAAAAAAAAAAAAATATACGTGCAATGTCACGACTAACGTATCTTTGTACAAAATCTAAAATTACTAGTGGACCCTTGAGGGGTACAAGACGTCAGTCTCAAAAGAATCATCATCCAGATACACCACAAATTATATCCATACAAGCATGATGCAGTTATGAAACCACTATTGTCAGGCTTATGCACTTTAAAAAGTAGCCGTATTATTTCTTAATTCTATTAAAAGCGACAAAAAATCTTTGAAAGTTGCTTGAATTTTTTTTTTCAAACACAATCAAGAGATACTATTTCGAGTTAAGAAAAAAAACATAGATAATAAAAACAGCAGAAAAATAACATACAAATCGTAAAATTATTACTTTCATTTTAAAAATACGAGATTATCAATGCAGATATAAACTCGTTCACATCACATAATTGATTTCGTTAGGCGATGACATTTTCTTCACATCGAAATCGAGCTGGGAAAAATAATTAAAATTAAAATTTACGATTAGAAAGCGGAAGTTATTTCGAATAAATTTTCCTTCCTTTCATTAATGAAAAACATAAATTTGACCTCAGAATGAAAATATAATACGTTAATTTTCCAACAGTTATTGTTGGTTTCACGCGGTTTGTCTACGAATTAAAACCATTTTCGTCTCCCAAATCTCTCCAGAAATACTCAGCACAGAAGTACAAATATAGTTCAAGAATTCAATCTAGTTTTGGGTCAATTTAAATGTTTGTGAACCTTTTTGAAGCAATTCACGAATAAAATTATAGGCTAACGCAGCAATACAGCTAGGATACTCTCAAAAAAATTAAATTGATCTCATAGTTTTGAGAGAAAAAAATTTAATTGTAAATTGCACAGTATGATGGAATAATAATCGCTCA